>PVKA01004639.1:0-97152 GCA_004027165.1 Ctenomys sociabilis
TGGGCTACAACGTGACTTTAAGGCCAGCCTGAACTACATATTGAGATCCTATCTCAAAAATTAAAAAAAAAAAAATGTAGAAAAGCTTTTGACAAAAATCTAACATTGACTCATGATAAATACCTTGAAGAAAATAAATATAAAATATGAAGATTTGTTTCGGTATCACAAATGGTAAGACAGTAGAATACAGAAACTTTTTTAAAAAATATATTTTAATTTAGCAAATACCAAAACTTTAAGTTTTGCATGCTAGAAACTGAATTCCCACCAAAGTAGCCGTGGAAGTGGTGAGCCTGGGTTTCCTCAGCTTTTGCCAGTGTGGCCATCGGGAAGCACTTACTTTCGATGTCCAAGGTGAGAAGGTGGCTCCTATAGCTCAGAGCCTAATAAAGCATCATCCTGATCAGCAGCTGAAGCCCTTAGATGATGTTGGTGGGAGTGCTAGTCAGTGCTGAGCAAGCATTTTAAAAACCTATTTAATAAAGACTTTTTTCTTTTTTTAATTTTGAGATAAGGCCTCACTAAGTCACTGGGTTGTCTAGGCTGGTCTTGAATCTGTGGTCCTCCTGCCTCAGCCTTCCAGAGTACCATAACATCAACTAAAACTAAATTTATCAGTACCCTAAGCTTAGCATTTCCATTCTTTGGTATATACACAATAGCAATGGGTGTTTTCCATGTACCCAAAGTCAGCAAAAGAAATATACAAAAATGTTTGTAACTTTAACAACTCTTCATGGTAAAAACATGTAATAAACTAGGAAGAGAAACTTCCTGCATATACTGCATGGTACAGTACTATAGTTTTATATTGTTATATATTACAGTACTGCATGTAAGAGTTATGCAAATGAAGGCAAAGTTGGAGTTTCCGTAAGCCATTTGAATGTACATATCTTGTACAATTCCTCATTTGGTGACCCAGTTAAATGAATTTGATCATTAAACAGAAATGCCTGTATATAAGGAATTTTTAAAATTAATAATAAAAAGCAAACAACAAAATCTTTAAAATAAAAAAAAAACTCACTAGACTTTTAAAGAAGATGTACTAATAACCAACTAGCACATGAAAAGACGCATCAGGGAAATGTAAATGCAAATCATAGTGAGATACCATTTCACACCCACGAGGGTAGCTAAAATGAGAAAGATATAACAAAAACCTGTAAGATGTGGAAAATCTGAAATTCTCTTACATTGCTGGTGGGAATGTAAAATAGTGCAATTGCTTCAGAAAATAATGTTGCAATTCCTTTAATAGTTAAACAGAGAGTTATCACAAAATCCTGTTCCTAGGCATATACTCGGAGAAATGATAATACATGTTCCCACAGAAAAACCTGTACAAAAGTGATCATTATAGCATTATCTACCATGGCCAAAAGGTGGCAACAACAGAAGTGTCCAGGGCCTGAATAGCCAAATAAAATGTGTGCCCCAATAGTGAAATGTTTTCAGCAATAAAAAAAAAAAAAAACACTTTTTGAATTTTGCCCTATCCTCTCACTCTATTCTATTTAAAACAAAGGCTTCCCCACTCAAGGGCCTCTCTGCATCCCACAAAGGCATCAAATTATTGAAGAGCAGAGGCAGCTGCTTACTCATGGCTGGAGGAAGAGATAATGTTTCCTGCCTCTGGTCCCACGGGACTCCACGTTAACCCTCTAATCACCAACTCTCTGAGCTGGGCTTACAGGGGTCACCATCTAAAATGCTTTCATAATATATGAGCATAAATCTGCTTAATCTTTCTTCCGGGAAATAAAGGACTGTCTCTCAGACATGAGAAACTGAAAGTGTAAGTGAGAACCAAAATGTGTAACAGACATTGTGAAATAGGAAGTAACTGTTCAGAGCAAAAGGGGAGTTGGGGACTGTGAAAGGGAAAAGAAAAAAATTAGAAAAAAAAGATCAACAGAGCTTTGTAAATAAGAAAGGGAAGAGGGGTTGAAGAGAGGGAGGAGATGGACGGGGGAAAAAAAGAGGAACTAAGCTACATCCTGTACAGGTACAAATTCCCTATGATGAATATGATCATTATGTGTATCTAAATTGTGCCAATAAACTTAATTATTAAAAAAAAGCCACACATTATTTAGATTTCATTTTTATTACATGCCCAGCATAGACAAATTTATAGACAAAAAAATATATTGGCGGTTACCTAGGACAAGGACCTAGTGAGAAATGGGGAGTAACTGTAAAAGGGCAGCAGCTTCATTTTAGAGACAATGCTTTAAACCTTCTTCAGGTGGCAGTTGTGCAGCCCAGGGAACGTGTTAAGTGGTTTACTTTAAACCAAAAGCAGAAGGTGGGTCATATGGACTGCACATCTGTTACATCTCAATCGAACTGCTAGTTAAAAGCACTATTTTGAAAATATTTTGAACCTCGTAGACCCCATGAAAAGATTCCAGAGGGCTGGTGTGAGAAACCGTAAGTGTACCTAGGACGGAATGTGTTATGGGAATTGTGAAATAGGAGGAACGTGCTCAAATGGGAGAGGAACTGGGGGTAGGGGGACACCCCAAGGAGGGGAGGAGGAAAGGAAGAAAGGGGAAAGAAAAAAATGAGACAAGAAGGAAAAAGTGGAAACCAAGCCTTTGCAAATAAGAAGGGGCAAGAGAGGGTGAAGGGAGGGGAAGAGAATGGGGAAAAAAGAAGAATCAAGACATTGTGTGCAAGGGACAAATTCCCTAAGATGAATTTGATCGCTATGTACACCTGAAACGTACCATTAAATTTAATTAATTTAAGAAAAGAAATAAAAGAGATAAAGCCCAATGCTAAAACCGAAAGAAAAAAAAAAAATCCTGAATGCAATGTCATCTTTCAGATACCTGTACAAACTATGAAGCTATTTGAAGAAGATCAGGGGTGAATGGATTTTCAGTCACCACAACCTAAAAGTATTTATATTCTGTGCATATTTTACAAATCAATGGTGCTCCTGTTACCCCTCATGGATTATTTCACAAATAACAAGTCTGATATAGGTCAAGGACTAAAGAGTCCAGAATCAAATGTTCACTTCATGGTCCCTTATATTTTCTCAAAGATTTCAGAAGATAGGAGAAATATTAAACTACAACTGGGCCTCTGTGGGTTCCACATTAGTTAATTCAACTAATTAGAGAGAGAAAATATTCATTAAAAAAAAAAACTGTATCTGTACTGGCCAGGTACAGGACTTTCCCCTCTTGTCATCATTCTGCACAATGCTATGTGACAGCATGTGCAGAGTACTCACTGACGATGACTGACACGTGCGCAGGTTATATGCAAAATGACACTGCTTCATACTAGGGGCTTCAGCACCCACTGATCTCCGTACAGCCCAGTGGGGTCCTGGAACGGAGTCCTATAGATAAGGACGAACACGCTAAGGAAGCTAGATGTGGAGGGAGAGGGAACCCAGAAGGAGTGAAGTTCAAGAAGGAATGGAGGCCAAAGAAATCGATAAACATGAAGCAAAGGATAAAGAAAAAAGGCAGCGAGGGAGTGAGAGAAGGAAAAGAATGAAGAAAGAAATACGAGGAAGGAGGCAGAAAAGCGGGGATAAGGAGAAATAGGAAGGAAGGATGGAGAAAGGAAGGACATAGTAAGAAAAAAAAAAAGAATCCTAATAGCTAACTCAGGCAGAAAAATATCAGACATTAATATAAAAGCTAAGGGAAAGATTACTGAAATGAAGCATACTAAGAGGTTATAGTTCAGGAAGAATATAGTGTTGAAGATTAACTTTAGACTTTATCAAATACACCTGCTTACATTGAACATGTGTCCTTCAGAACATAGGAATAAAATGTAGAACACGAAAGACCCAGAGGGGAAAATGTAGGAACAACCTCAATTGGAGGACCTCTCAGGTTGGAGAGGAGCAGAGCAAGGTTCCACACCACGCGGCTCCAGGGCTCCATGACTGCTGTGCTCCACACAGGGCAAGCTCTGGAAACTGAGACCTCCACAGACCCCATACCCAAGGAAGATGGAGGAAACAGGTGCAGAGAAAAGGATAAGAAGGAACCTGAACTACGAGGCTCGTGCTCAAGGCGGGTGGACCAGTAGGCCCAGGGTATTTACTGTTGAGTAACTACAGAGCAGAAGCAACATGTTTTGATAGTTGAAAGAAATTGAAATACATAAAAGAAAATATTTGGGTAAAGACTTCAGGCATTATAGGGGTGGGCTTGCAAGATTACCAGCCAACCAAGTCATGTATTCTGACATAGTATTTCATTCTACTAAAATTGGACCGCTAGAGGTTGACCTTGAACTTTCAGGGCAGGACATTGTTGAAGACAAGTCACATCTGCTCCTGTAGATGATGCCAAAGCCCATCTGATAACCTGGGAAGTGATGACGAAGGCGCCTAAAGCATCCGACTGAGCGCAGAGTTTTTGTTCTGATTCCTGTGGCAATTGTCACACAATTTGGAACATAGTCACATCCACAAGGAAGACTGAAAGACAGCCAGAATGAAAGTTGTTAAAGAGATTGGTTTTCAAAGTTTGTTTTAAAGTATTATGTTTCATTATGTTGGATTATCTTAAGAAAAATATTAAGCTCACTTTGTTCTTTTGTTGTTGTGCAATGCACTTAGATGAAAAAAAAAAAACCCACAACAACCTTCAACACAGACATGGCTTGGTGGTAGACTACTTGCCTAGCATAGCTGGGGCTCTGTGTTCCATCCCCAGTACCAAAACAAAACGCATATACACAAAATAAAACAAGAACAAAAACACCCGTCACAGTTGCCTCTAGAGAAGAAAGAAGCAATGTACTGTTAGTTTTTCTGTTATGACCACTTTACTTTCAGTAACTGAATGTTTTGAATAAATTTTATGCCTGAAAATGACAACAGTCTAAATCCAGGTTTTGATTAGTATGGTCACGCAATATAATATAGTTTTATCTATGTATCAGCTTCTTAGATGCCTATTTGAGTTTTTTTGTTTGTTTGTTTGTTTTGGTGGTATCAAGGATCAAACTCTGGACCTTGTGCTTTCCAAGCAAGCACTTATTCCACTAAGCTACCTTCCTGATCCTTCCACTTGAGATTTGCATACCATACTCATCAAAACCTGGGTTTGTTTGGTTGGTTGGTTTTGGCAGAACCAGGGATTGAACTCAGGCTCTTGCACTTGCCACGCAAGTGCTTATTCTACTGAGCCAGCTCCCCAGCCTCATGCTTTTATTTTTTTGAGACAGGTTCTTCCTGTGCAGTTCCAACTGGCCTTGAACTCACAGCAACCCTCCTCCCGCAGGCTCCTGAGTCCTGGAATTCCAAGCACGAACCTCCACACTCAGCATCACTGTTCTAAAATGAACTTTTATGTCCCATGCATTCTTTTCATAATCTTACGTTGCCAACACACAAAAACCAACCAGAAATCATTTTCACATAGTTTTGAGATCGTGCTTGATTGGGTAAGATGAGTAGTTGTAGAAATTGAACACTGGGTGGCACCCAATTGCCATAAAAAAACTAACATTGGTCCACAGTTTCTATTCTTACCTAAGGTAAATGGAAAAAATTCACAAAAGACACTGTCTTTTTAAATCCTTTGCTATTTATGAAGTTTAAAAACATTTCTTTTCAGTGCTAGAAATCAAATTCAGTGCCTTGCAGAGCTAGGTAAATGTTCTGCCACTAGGCTAAATTCACAGCCCCAAATTTTTTATTTGGAAATAATTCTAGTTATAAAATGTTACAAAAACAACAGTGGCACTCAAAACAGCCTTATGTGCCTTTTTGCAGATTCACCTATTTTTTACCCTTCACTTTCTTCCTCTATCACTCTCCTCTCCTATCCTTTTTTCCTCCCCTCCTCAAGGTTTTGCTCTCTTCCAGGGCATTGTTTTCTGGAACTGTATGCAGATAAATCACATGCACTGTGGATCTTTACTATAAATATTTAGTAATATATTTCCTAACGATAGATATTCATAAGTCCCAAGTATTTATCTTTATTTATCCGGTTTTTGGAAACAGAGTCTCACTATGTAGTACAGGCTGGCCTTAAAATCACTATGTAGTTCTGGCTGCCCTCCAACTCAGAGATCCTCCTGCATCTTCTTCCTGCATTCTGAGATTATAGACATATGCCACCATGCCTAGATTGTGTTTGTTTTGTTTATAAGTCTTCTTTTAGGGCCAGGGAGATGGCAGTGGAATAAGCGCTTCCGTGCCAAGTGCAAGGGCCTGAGTTCAATCCTCAGTTTCGAAAAAAAAAAAAGTCTTCTTTTAATAGTAAGCATTATAAACAATATTTTTACAGTATAGAAGATTATAATAAAAATATTACTTTTTCTAAAAAGCTAACACTGAAAACCTTATTTCTATATGCTTTAGGCAGACATAAATTCTGATTTATATATTTTTTTCATTGCTGTATTTGGTACAGGATTTCACTACACAGTTCAGACTTGTAGTGATCCTCCTGTATTTGGCCTTCCCAGTGCTAGGATTACAAGGGGTGCCACCATACCTGGACCGTTCACCAGCTCGCCCCAGGAGTGGGGCTGGCACTGCATGCAGGACTAGGGATTAAACCCTGGTCCCTGTGCTTGCCAATGTAGGCGCTTAGTCTGCTGAGCTATCTTGCCAATCCAAATTATAATTTATAAATGAAGAAAATTCTTTTGTTTTTGGTGGAACCAAGGATTGAACTCAGGCCCTTGTGTTGCCAGGGAAGCGCTTATTTCACTGAGCCATCTCCTGGCCCCAGAAAATTCATATTAAGTTGCGTAAGTTAAGCAAGTTGTCTCTCAGTTACAGATACACATATGTTCCACACAAAATCTTGTGCCTGAATGTTCATACCAGCATTGCCCACAGTAGCCAAATGGAAACAATCCAAATCTATCAACTGATGAGTGGGTGAACAAATAAAAAAAATGAAATATTCATTTATCTTATAAAATAAAAGAACCGTCAAAACATGCTAAGCAAAATAGATCAGTCAGAAAATGCCACATATTATGTTACTCATTTAGAGGAACAGCCCCACACAGGGAATTCAAGGAGAAACACATAGCCTGGGGCTTGCCCAGGGGTGGGAAGGCAGAAGTGGGCACTAGTATGGCCAAGCATACATAAGGAGCTCCTTTTAGGCAAGGTGAAATACTTTGAACAAAGGGTGACAGTAGTTGCTTCATAAATATTCTAAAAACCGAACTTTGAAATTGAAAAGGGTGAGTGTAAGAATTAATAGCTCAATCCGTTTTTGTAAGATAGTGTCTCACTCTGTAGTCTAGACTAGTTTCAAATTTGCTATGTAGCTCAGGTTGGCCTTAAACTTCTGATATTCCTACCTCAGCCCTTCAAGTGCTGGGATTATAAGCATGTGTATACCCACACCCAGTCAGCAAAAAGAAAAAAAAATAAATCTTATCTATAGGAACAGGCAACAAAGTAGAAAGTACAGGAATAACAACTGAATTTCTCTGTGAGAATTTTTTTTTTTTTTTTTTTTTGCGGTACTAGGGATTGAACTCAGGACCTTGTGCTTGCCAGGCAAGCATTTATGCTACTGAGCTATCTCCCCAGCCCCAACTGAATTTCTCTGAATGTTCCATGTTTAATAGATTTGTTATTGGAATCATGTAAAGTGGGAAGGTAGTTATGAAACTAAATTGAAGCAAAAGTTACAAAGTAACCCTTAAGCACTCTGAGGACTCTGGATCTACTCCACAGTGAAATTCGGTGAAAAGCATTAAAAAGTTCTCCAGAAATTGACATAAGATGAACAAACAACCATTTACTCAAGAAAAACTATTAAAACTGGTTAGGAACCATGAGTCTGTGAGTTTCAAGGGTGACACATTTCTGTCCCGGGCGGTACACGGCGTGCAGGAAACTCTCTTCTAGATGAGTGTAATGGGAACACAAGGCTCTGGCCTTGATCTCAGTTAAAGATGGCTGCTGTTTACATCCTGCCCCTGCCACCTGCCACCTGTTGTAGACTCTTTAATTCTGGAGGCAGGCAGAGCTCTTTTCTGCCAGAACCCCCGTGGGATGGAGGGAAGGGGGGAGGGAGAGAGAGAAGAAGGGAGGGAGGGAGAGAGAGAGAGAAATTTTGTAATAGAGAAAATAATGAAACTAAAATTCAGTTCTTTGAAAAAAACAGTGTGAGCTCCAAGGCAGATCTAGATTGACCAACAAAAAAAGAGAAGGCTCAAATGAAAGAGGATGCATTACTACTGATGCTATAAAAATAAAAAGGATTGTGAAGGAATAATTTTATTTATTTATTTATTTAATTTTTTTGTGAAGCTGGGGGAACTCAGACCCCTGCGCTTGCCAGGCAAGCGCTTGTTCTACTGAGCCATCTCCCTGGCCCCGGAATAATTTTAAGTACAATGAATTAGATGCCTTAGAAAAATGGGTTAATATCTAAAAAGGTGAAAACTACTGAACTGAATCAAGAAGAAATAGAAAATACAAATAGACCTATAACAAGTACAAGATTGGCTTTCTACAAAACAAACAAAAAATCTGTATGGCTGGGGAAATAGCTCAGTGGCCTCGGTGTCTGCCTGGCAAGCACAAGGACCTGGGTTTGATCCCTGGTACCACATGCCGTGCCAGCCCTAGAATGTTTTCTATATTTATTTATATTCATTTACATTAAGGATTAAACCCAGGCCTCTGCCTTGAGCTACATTCCCATACCTTTTCCTTTGTCTTTGAGGCAGGTTCCTGCTAAGGTACTAAATAAGCCAAGCTGGGCTCAAGTTTGTGATCATCCTACCTCATGTCCCAAAAATGTTCCAACATGAATGGTTTTATTTATTTATATTTGACTGATTGAATCCAGAATCTGGTGCATGCTAAGCATGTGCCTCTACTGAACTACACCCCAGCCCAAATTTTGCTTTTTAATTTTTTATTTTAAAGAGAATTTTTAAAAACCATACAGAATTTCAAAACAAGACAATAGGTAGGAAATTAACAATGGTTGCTACATTGCATATTTTTATCTTCAAAGTAATTGTTCAGATTACCAGATACAAATCATGCAAAATTGATGAAGCAGTTAGGGTGGCTTGCCTGTAATTAATCACTGTGCTTCCCCAGCAGCCACCACTTCGTTGTGAGGTACTAGCTGGGGTGCCACAAGGGCCTCCAAAGTGAGGCTAACTGCTGCCAGTAGCAGCCTCCATGACCAGTATGCCCTTGGTTTTCTCCCCACTTTTCCAAAGACAACAGATCCTCCTTGAGGACCTGACTCATGCAAAAAGGGGACTAAACAGCTGAATGTGATTCACATCCTTGCAAGCTTTCAGCAGTCATTCAGGAGTCAAAACTTTAGAGAGCTAAAATTGTAACTTGAGGACTGTAACTCGCAAGTGATTCTAAGAGGATGAGTGGCTTTCCAATAAGTTAAAGATGAAGGCTAATGTTCCTTATCCTTCTCCTCCTTCCTTTTCCCCTCCTCCTCCTTCTCCTCTTCCTCTTCTTCTTTTGATACCAGAGAAGTACCCTTTTGTTTTCAGTAAGAAAAGCCCTGCATGTGATTAGAGATGTTTTGTTTTGCAGTCCACAGTCAGTGTTATTCTATTACATAGAGTACTTTTCAATTCTCCAAGTTCTTTTACTATCATAAGATCTCATAATAGCTGCCTAAGAGAAGAGGGTATTTCCTTTTCTTCCAGAAAAATGAACCTCAAGGAGGCAGAGGGGTTATGGTTATGGAACAGGTTAGTGCCAAGAGCTGGAAGCAGAACTCAAGCCTTTTTGACACTTCTCAAAGTTTAACTTGCAGACACATCACCTAGGAGATCTTGTGAAAACATAGATTCAGATTCATTGGGCCTTAGCTAGGGCAAGAAGTGCTGTGTGTTTAACTGGGTTCTACATTATTGTTGGCCTAGATAGCACACCAAGTAGCCTGACAGGTTGGGCATTAATTTCCACTGTTTGGGTTTCCCTGTGTGTACTTGGAAACACAAAAGAATTTTCAATGCATATTAGCAAAAGAAATGTTTCCCACCTCAACAGCAACAAGAATAATAATAAAAATAATAATGTTCTTTAGCAAAAACAAATGAGTTTAAGATTTGGGGATGGATTTCAATCTGTACAATACCTTCCTTCTGCACAGAATCCACTGTAATTAGTAGGCAGGGTGGGTTGTACACTAGCGACGAGGACTGAAGCTAGGTAGAAGCATGCTTGGATACAACCCAAGTTTTCTTACCTATAAGACTTAGTTGTATTGGATATTATGTCTCAATCTCGGATGCCTATGTTCTCTGGAATTTGCAGCTGTGCAATTTTTTGGTGGTCTACATGTCAAATAGAAAATTAACAATGACTTTGGAGTTCACTCTGTTCTTGAGACACCGTAGGTGCCAAGAGCTAAGTGTTCTGTGTTTTGGGTGCTCTGTGGGTGGCACTTCCCCAAAAGGGTGCAGGAAGTCTTCTTCATGCAATGATGTATGAAATCTGGCTTGTAACTACACCACATCCAAAATGCTGGTCAGCATGGCATGGTTTTGCTGTGAGAAATTTGTATAAGGAGGACTACTTCTTCCCGGAGGCCAGATCTGGCTTAGGATAGGTCCATGGGTTTGCATAGGTCTAGCATGGAGAAGGAGCACCTGTGTGACATCCTTGCCCCTCCTGGGATGGAGCTGAGAGAGACAGAAACTGACAACCCATAGACACTTTTAAAGAGCAAACATGCTCTTTCCTTAGAAACAAACTGGTTGGTGAAATACTAGCTTTCTTCAAAAAAATGACCTTTGGCTTTAACACCTTGATGGCTTTAAATATGACTAAAGGACAAATGTCATGCTACTGATGTACTTCCAAATACCAAGTGCATCCTGGTTAGCTTCAAGGGAAGAAAGTCTGCATTATACTGAGCTTAGATATTAACCAGAGGTCATTAGGTGGGAAGTGGTGTATGTGTGTGTGTGTATATGATGTTAGGGCTGGAGAATTTAAAAAAGAAATTATATTTGTTATTGTTCTTTGTTTTGTGGAACCGGGGATTGAACTCAGGCCCTTGCACTTGCCAGGGAAGCACTAATTCCACTGAGCCATCTTGCCAGTCCCCCAAAGTATTTATTCTTTTTTGGTGGAACCAGGAATTGAACTCAGGCCTTTGTGCTTGCCAGAGAAGTACTTATTCTACCGAGCCATCTTCCTGGCCCTTGTTCTTTTTCACTGTATCACTGACTTCCATACTGCCCATGGGTGTGGTGAAGGAAGGAGAAAACAGGACCACTATGAGTCTGAGCTGCGCAGTAAGAATGCATAAAATTAAAAAGAGAAAGAAGGAAGGAAGGAAGGAAGGAAGGAAGGAAGGAAGGAAGGAAGGAAGGAAGGAAGGAGGGAGGGAAGGAAGGAAGGTCTCTGATCTTTAAGGATCACATATCCAAGTTGAGAAACTAAGAAACAAAACAACATGGCAACTGGCCCAGACTCCTGTCCTTAAAGAGTGCTTCTGACTCCTATGGCAAGAAAAGTTTAAAGGGGAAGTGAAATCACAGCAGAATCTGAAAAGATAGTATTACATGTAGGGGAAATAAACAAAATAGTTAAAAATTACAAGGTTTCTGATAACGGGGACAGGACAGTTCTAGGGAGGAAGCCATGAAGGACAAGGCTAGAGAGGCAGGCTGGGTCATATCACTAAGTGTCTTAGAAACCAAGGCCAAGGACTTCCTGGGTCCTGACGGGGTTGGAAAGCCACTCTCAAGTTCAGCAGATTTCACTTCTAAGGAAAACTCATGGTGCTTCTGGAGAAGTATTTTTTTAAAATTTTAATTCCTTGGCATTCACCATACTAAAGAGCTAGTCTGAAAGAAAAGCTAGTTTAGTTCCCACAAACCCAATTTCTTAATCTTTGCTCTGTCATTGGTTCCTTGGTAGAAAGACAACTTCCGTTGGGAGCTGCTGAAGCTGGAAGTGCTCCTATGTGGGAGGGCGGGATGAGGCCTCATTGCCTAAAGCAGTCAAGCTACCTCAGTCTTGAGAAACATTCTCCTGCCTGAACATTATGGGCTACTAGTCCCTAGGCAACATTGTGTTTTGGCAAGTTTGCAAAGGTATAAGTAGTCCTTTCTCTTGTTCAGGGGTCCTTTGCCAGTCAGGCATGGCCCACCCCCTGATCTCAGGCATTATCTGCCCTTATTTTCTAAATCTTCTCACGTTTTCTCCTTGGGACTACTGAGACCAACACATCCCTATAGCTTTAGGCCATGTCATCACATGCAAAGGGATTGAGCCTGTCCAGTTCTTATCAATTCTCATCCTGTTTGACTTTCCCTGTAATAGAACAACCTATCACCAGCCCAATGATATTGAAATGTGTTAAATTTACAAATTTACTTCATCTGCATCCCAAAGCAGAAATAAAAAGTATATATGGATACTATGTAACTGTTTCTTGGACTGATTATGTAATACTTATTTTTATAATGGTTTTTCATCATAATAGATTATAAACTGCAAAGGAAAATAAAATCATTGTAGCAAGAGATTTTAGCAAAATACATCTTGAATGTCACAATAATAATCATTAATTTGACCTTTGTATTTTTTTAATCACAAGAAATATCAATAGGTTAAATTCATTTTCAAAAAAAATAAAGACAGATTAATTTTTCTTTAAACTGGCAGTTTAGAAAAGCAGAAAACTTTTCAAAAAGCAGAAACAAAATGCTTATGAAAATGTTTTATAAGCTTTGAAGTCATTTCTATGGCTTTGACAAAGTGAATCAAACTCAAGTTCTAGTTTCTGCCCCGTCAGAAGTCTCTGAAAGCAAATACCATTTATCTGATTTACTTTTTCTTCGAAATACCGCAATTACCACACTTAGTTGTGTTGCTTCTGTCCCATACTGAAAGACACTTGAACGACAGATCCCCAATCAGAGGTGGCACCACAGTGCTATCTCCATCTACCACATTACTCAGTACTAACTAAATGTGTACTTCATATGTGAACTGAGACAGCTGTATTTAATTTCCCATGCCCTTATTTCTGTGATATTTAGGAATTGAAATCAAAGCTCACTTTTTCCCCTTCAGTTTAATTTTTAGTCTTCTATTGTTTATTAATATTCTTTCCATCTGAACATGTTCTAATCCAACTTGAAGATGAAGCACTAGTGGAAATAGGTTTTGACACAAAAAGTTGTAAAGAAGTGATGTGGAGTTTGCTGCAGAAACCAGTAACTAAACTTACAGCTTGCATCATTTTCAAATAGGACTGGGGGTGTGTTTTGGTGGTAGAACATTTGCCCAGCGTGACTCCCAGGGGTCCATCCCCAGCACAAAAATAAAATATTAAAAAAGTGAAGGCAAATCAAACTTCAGAACAATCTCTACATGAAGAATCTGATGATGTTCAAAGTTTTGCAGATGCAAAACTTCAATGAAGTTTTCCTAGTGTCTTTACTAATAAGGGCAACAACATAATACAACTTTATATGACACTATGACAAAACAACTCCAGCACCTCAGGGAGAAGAGCCATGGCCCTGCAGTTGAATATACAAGTATACATTTCTTTAATGCAAGTCAAATCCCATTACAACGCATCCTGTTACAATGCAAATCTTGACTTCTTTTGGATGACCACATTTTTCAGCAAGAGATATAACTTGACAAATATAATAAAACAATTGACAGTGCTAGTCAAATTTGTTATTGGATAATGGAAACAACCTCAATAAATTATTTCTCATACACTGCTCTGCATTAGATGAAACACAAAATTCAACTGGAAAGGCAGATCAAATTGAGCTTTTTCCTTGAACCAGACTTGGATAATGGGATGCATACATCTTAAGTGGTGGGTAAGTACTTAATCCACTTTGCTTTCAATGTATTTTTCAGGCTACCCATTTCATTACAAACCTTACACCTGTGTCTCTAGGTACTATTTCTGCTAAGTACAATACTTAGCATTCTTCAAAATAATATTCTATTAACTATAAAAGTACACTCAGAGAACTCTAAGTCATTTTCTTTTAGAAAAACATCAAATATTCAGGAAACTTTATTTTTAAATGATAAATCAAATAGACACAACTCTCATTTACCCAAACATGCATAATTCAACCTGAATATAAAATGTGCTCAACTGGTAAATTACATATGAAGTACAAAGGGAATGCAATTTTATATATATGAAATGACTGCTGGTTGTAGCAATTTAACATTCAAATTAATCAAAACATTGTACAGTTAAAAAAACAACCAATTACTGTAGTAAACCAAGGCGAATTACGATATGGAATGATTTGATTGAAAGCAAAAAATAAGGCACCTGCTATATCTTTAGAGCAGTTATCTTTCAATTTTAATTATAATAAAATAGTATTAACCAAGATCTGTTTCAAAGAGAAATAAGTGATTTATTGAGAAAGACAGGTAACAAGTCAGTTAAAAAAAAAAACAAAAAACTTGCTCGCTCTAAAATCAGCTGATTTCTTTCCTATCTGAGCAATTAAATTCCTATACACTATCCTTAACTGTTACTTTTACTAACCTTAATTTTTTTACTTTCTTTTATATTTCAGAGTATTAAAGTCCCTATAAAGTTCACTGTGTATAGGCTAGGTAGATTTCCCTTCTGTTCCTCTTTTTAAAAAAGCTTAAAAGAGTTATCTTGGACTGGAGATACAGCTCAGCAGCACAGTAATTTCCTGACAAGCGCAAGATTGTGAATTTGATTCCCCGTACCAAAAAATATATGTAATAAAGATATCCTGAGGCAATTAACAAAGCAAATGAAGCCTTGTTCCAATTCTTAATACACAGATACTGCTTGGGCTTTTTGCACTAAATTATGGCTAAGTGTATTAATAGCCAATATTTGCAGTTTTCAATGAACTTGCATATTAGAAAACCCAAAACCTACCTTATCCCCCTTACCCTATTTGTAAAAAGAAAAACTGATCACAACCTATAAAATCATACAAGACCAAGAGTTCTTGGTCTTATCATCAGTAAATCCATTTAATTCCGAATGCCACTTTAGTCAGATGTATCTTGTATCCTAAGGAAATTTTAATCATAAACACAGAAAAAGCACTTCCAAACTGAGAATAACTTACTAGTTAATGTGCTTTATTCTGTTTTGTTTTGGTATTAAAAGTGCTACTAACATGCTAAGCTGTCTTATAGCACACTGGATTCAACAGTATATGTTGACAAGGCATCCATTTCTAATATTTTTCCCTAAAATTCTAACGTAGTAAACCCCTTTGATATATTAAAATAATTCTGGTGAAATCAGTGTCACATAAACAAGACTTCCCTGCCTCTACTCCATCATGGTAATTTTAGTGAAACTACAGGAACTGCTTAGGTTACAAAATGCTTACCTAAGTTTTTTCTCTTACAGTGGGATCTGAGGTTACTATACTCATGCATACAAAATCCAAGGTAGTGTAACAAAAATAGTAACATTAAAATAGATGTAGCTATAAGCAACTTCACTTATATTATGCATTTAGCTTTTAAAAATTTTAGTTGCTAATGGTTGTGGCAGAACTAGGCTGTGTAGCTCCTCCATTTGTATGTAAGCACCTTATTACAGGGTAGTTACAAGGCCCTATGATAGTGTGCTCCCAACTCAACAGTAACAAAGTGCCTATCTAAACAAACACTTCAAGATCCCCAATTTTAAATTAAGCTAATTGCATTTACATATTAGGGTTAATAAAGTCTAGACCCTGTCTACACAGATTTAATCTAATTACCCATATTGCATACTATTTTAATAATCACATTTAAAAAAAAACCTATTGGCTGAATAAGGGTCCGCTACTATAGCTTAACAATCAAATTTTATTGCTTTATTTATATGGTGCTTTTGCAAGGCACTGTGGTATGGACTAGAAAATCTGGAATGACTTGTGAAGAAACCTTGGAATGACACATGAGGATGATTTGAAAAGTCATTCTGAGGCAGGATGCTTTACTGAATTGTTTTTAAACAGGGTATCAAACATCAGGAATGAGTCCAAGTTAAAATTCACAGGAGAATGGAACATCTTAAGGTCAATCACTTCACATGCCCATCCTGATACTTTGAATAATCTGGAAAATTGCTGTAATAAAAAAAGAACAAATATTAAAATACACTTTAAAAAAACAGGTCTAGTAAATGAAAAATATTAAAGTAGCTAGCTGCAGAATCTAAAATTATAATCACTTGCAAATGCTATCTACCTTCAGTATAGTAAGTGAAGATAGGCCTATCTTAATAAATAAAACAACACCTATAAAGAGTTACCATTATTATTATATTATCATGTGTGTATGTATGACAGGGAGAGAAAGAGAGTGCATGAAAGCGATGCCAGGGATTGAACCCAAGGCCTTGAACATGCGAGGCAAGTCCTGTAACATGGAGGTACAACCCTAGATCAAATTACTATTTTTGAGTCCTAGTTTCCCTGAACTGTATGTGTAAGTATCAAGGAAAGCTTTCCAGTAGGGAACAACTTAAGCACCAAAACAAACAGGTTTTTATACCACAATATTTTTTTTTTTTGGTTTATCCCTAAATGATTAAGCATCCTTTTAAAGACCTGGCCTATAATACATGCATACTTCCTCTTTCTCATACAGCTCAAGTTGTCTTTATGTTATATAAACTGCTTGGCTCTTAGCCATTTATCAGGAAAGCTTCCACCTGATAGATAGGTTTATAAGAAAGGCAAAGAAACGCTAAATAGAAGTCTTATTAACTTTAGAATGTTGAAAACAGATCTATGTCAATATTGCATACTAAGATAATAAATGAAAAAAAGACATTCTGTAATACATTTCCAGAAGTAAGAATCTGTTACTGCAACAGAAGGCTTCTCTGATTACTAATTTCTCTTACCATATGTCAAACGTTTCTTTTAACCTAAAAGCAGTTGTCTCACACACACACACTAAATTGCCCAACAGGTATACTTCCTCACAGGGCATTGTCCATAGCAGCTAAACTTTCCAGAATGTACCCAATCTTTGCTATAAAGATGTTAAGACTGTGGTACAGTTCAATACTAATATATGTTGTTCACGACGTTCCTAAATTTCTCTGTAAAGGCACTGATAATGGGGCTGCTAGATACTCTAAATTGTCATTTCCTGAGGTCCCCTTGATCATTACCGAAGATCTGACCTCTTTTCTCATCTGTGAGCACACAGAAGTTTCTGGAGCACTACCCTCAGGGCATATGTGGGACAAGTGTCTGGTTCAGAAGAAACAGGGTTGAGAATTTCGCTACAGGGCTCCCTAATGATCTGTCTATCACATCACCCCCAAACTTTCAGCCAGTCCCCTACTCAATAGGCACCCCCAAAACACTTACCAGAACCACAAACAACAAAAATGAAAAGAGCCAGTAACCAAGGTCCTACTGACGCCTTCTCTTCGGGGGCATTTCTCTGCAAAAGGAAAAGTCCAGTTTCAGGGGCACAGAACCCACTTGGCCCCCGGCTCCCACTACCGGCTGCGCCCGGGCCAGGTCGCCGGGCCTTTGCCCGCCCTCCCTCCCTCCCAGGTGTCCCCTCCAGTCACGAGCCCCCCACTGAGCATCTGGCTCTCAATGCCCGCAGCCCAGTCGGCCGGGTCTGGGCAGAACTCCGCCGGTGCAGAACGGAGGGGCGGGCGTCCTTCTCACCGAGGTCTTGGCGACGTTGCCGCGCTGGGTGATGTTCTTGCTGTGCTTCTCGTTGGCCATACGGATCCGCTGCTTGGCGACCATCTTCTCGGCGCCACCACCTGCCCCGGGCGCCGCTCGGACTCGCTCGCTCGCTGCGAGGCTCCGCTCCTGGTGTCCGCGCCGCCGGAGCGAGGAGGCTCTCGGGCCAGAAGCCGGCCGCTGGGCCTGGGCGCGGCGAGCGCGGGGGCTGAGCGCTGGAGGGGCGCGGGCCGCCGACCCGCGGCGACGGACGGGCCGGCCTGGCGAGGTGGGCGCTCGGGGGAATGAGGACAGGCCGCCGGGGCGCTCTCGCGCCGCTGGGGTGGCCGCTGCTGGGAGCGGGGAGTGCGAGAGGAAGGAAATGCAGAAACCAGACAGTACCGCCCGCTGCCTCGAACTACTCCGGCTACGGCTGCCAACGTCAGCACTGGGAAAGCTCCGCCCCACGGAAATCCAGACCCCGCCCGCTGGAGAGGCTCGTCGAGAGCAGGCGCGCCCGCCCTGGTCCACCCCTCTTGCTCCCGGAGAGCGGAACCCCAGAGATGCGCCTGCGCGCTCCGTGACAGGAAGTGAACGGGCGCCGAGGCTGCCGACCCCGGAAGCACTGGCTCGCGCTCTCCACGCCGGAGGAGACGTGTAGGGGCCGGGTTCGCCCCGCGTTGAACTTTCCCCCGAGCATAGGGGTTTCTTTTTCCGGGATAAGATGGCGCCCTCCACGCCGCTGTTGACAGGTGAGTTTTGGATAAGCGAGAATCTTATATAGAGATTCTCTAGAGTGCAGTTCTACAGAGTAGTTTCTCGTGAAAACTGCCCTTCGAGCCTTGGAGTCTGACCTCCCATTTCCTGTGGTTTGCAGAAGAAGACGATTAGTTTTCTGATCAAGCGTGACAGTCGGAAGTATGGCTTTACTCGCTGATGTTCCCCCTCTTTTTAGACCATCCATCATTCTTCCCTGTCCCTTCACGGGAACCAGAGGACTGCAGGTGTAAGTTGGTTTTGTGACCGCTGGTCGGCTGTACTGACCTTGCGTGGATCCTTGTTACTCTATTTGGTTTTATAATCTGGACAAAAAAATAAATAAATAAACATGTGACTTAACATTTTAAGTCCACCTGGGTTCAAGACAATACGAAATCTCTGCTCTTTCCCTAAAGAGATTGGTGGAACTCAGTAGGCTGAGTGAAACTGTGATGGTGTGGGTTTCAAATGATGGTTGTGGTAGTGAGCGTGATAGGAATACTCGAGCAATATTCGGTATTGAAATAGGTGTGAACATTTTAGAAACAGAACAGTAAAAGACTGCTGGGATTTCAAAACTCAGGTAGTTTGTACAGTTGAAGATAAACTTAGTCTTGGACAGTGCCTGAGCAGAGGTGTAGGATATGGCTACAATCTTTGTATTTAAGTTAGGAAGAAATCTTTGGTTAAGTTATGATAACTATAAGGAAGGAAAAAAAAAATCATTAAGGGAAAGATTGTCTACTTGAGATTTCAATTTGATGGGTTTTTCTGGGGTTTGTTTGTTTTGTTTTGTTTTTTTACCGAACCGGGGTTTGAACTCAGGCCTTTGTGCTTGATCAGGCAAGCACTTATTCTACTGAGCCATCTCCTGGGCAAAGCTTTTCCATTTCTTGCCTGTCTTTAAGATCCATGCTCTCTCCTATTCAGTCAGACTACTACAATTCATTCACAAACATTTATTGAATTTTTTACCTTAATCTACAGGTAATATGCCAGGCTGAGGCTATTTAAATAGCATAATTATATAACTATTTTCTCTAGCTTCATAAAGGTAAACTATGTTACTTAGAATTTTTAATACTAGTTAGTAGAACTAGTAAAAGTACATTTTAGAATCTGGTGAATTTTCTCTTTAAGAAAATTCTAAAAGGGGAGAATATTTATAGTGTAAATTCCATTATGTTTAGCATAATAGCATATAGATTCCTTTATAATTTTGGAGTAGCTTCTAAACATTAATTCCTTGCCTTGGCTACTTATTTTACCTTGCCCCCTGACTTGTTTATAAATTCCTTTAAGCAGTCTGCAGTTCATCTTAGGGTTAGCCTATTTTTGTTGATTTGGCAGATCTCTTTAATCTATTAAAATTAATTTCAAATATTGCTCCATGAAGCCTGTTCTCACTTTTCCCACTTTTTAATTGTTTTTGTGCATAGCATTTTGTTTTCATTTACCACATGGGGTATTTATCTACTTGTTCTGATGTTTTTCTCTTCTGCTAGACTCTAAACTTCTTGGTGTTACTTAGTCTAGAACCTAGCAAACAATAAGCACCCTAAATGCTTAATGGAGAAATTAAGTAACAAATAGCTCTTTACTTACAATCAAATTAATCAAGGATGACAGTTTTTTTCAACGCTTGTAAGTGGGCACTATGTAAGACCTTATAAGTTATCCCGTTCAGTTTTCCTTTCTTATCCTCATATTCTTAGAGTTCCAGGGAGGACTTTATCAGATTCAACCATACTGCTGGTAGACAAGGCCAGGATTGTGTTTAGATCAATCCATTTAATTGTCCATTTCCTATCTTTAAAGTACACTACTTAATCTTTTAAACATTCTCAGTTTATATTTTTTGTTTTTTACTTCCAATATTTTTTTATAAATTTAAACTCATTTGGCCAGGTGTGGTGACACCTTCTTGGAGTCCCAGCACTTCAGGAGCCTGAGATGGAAGGACTGCCAAGAATTCAAGGCCAGCCTTGTCCACATATTGTACTCAAGGCCAGCCTTAACTCCACAGTGAAACTCTGTGTCCAAAAAAAAAAAAAAATTTAGACTCATTGGATTATAAAACTAACTTGGAGATTATCTGGTAAATTTTATTAGCAACAACTCTTAATTGAAAATAATAAAAAACCAAACCAGGTGAAAGTATTTTTTTTTAACTCATAACTTAAAAGCTTTAGTACTGCTAGTTTTAGGTATTCACATGACTACAAAAATCTGCTTTCCTTTATCCCAAGCATCTTCACTCTTAGTTAAATTCGTTCTTGAGCTGAGAGTCAGCCAGCGCAGCAGCTCCAAAAGAAAGCATATTTTTGCCAGTATTCCCAAGATAAGTCAAGATCCAGTATTTTCGGCTTGGCTTGGCACTTATCCATCTTTGAATCAGAAGAGTAGGATCAATTATATCTTCACCTCTAGGTAGTTTTTGAAGGAAATTAGTATGTCTTAAAGAAGAGCCTACTTTCAGGCATGTAAATAAACATGAAATCCGTATTAGCAGCTTGCTTAGTTTAAGTTACTGAGATACTTTATTCAAAATTGAGTCATTTTCCCAAGTTGATATGTAGCTCAGCAAATGTAAGAGTTTTAAAGGTGTATTTTTAAAGTTATTACAATTTGTGTTTAACATAGGACATTTGCTTATTGACGCCCAGTTGCATCATTCTTACTCCTAGAGCAATAAATACTGCTTGAGTCTTTGAAAACGGTGATACCTTTAGAAATATTATATAGTTATAATATTTAACTTAATCATTGTTTATAAATAGATACTGAAACTAGAATTTATGTTAATAAAGAACTCTTGAGTTCTGTATTTTCTTCAACTAGAATGTATTGCTGGCCCTTTGATTAAATAACTAAATCATCAGAAACAGTCACACCAAATGTGAATACACTGTGAAGTTAATTTCACGGTGCATTTTCTGTATTACATTCAGACACTTATAATTAAAATGGATTCTATATTATGAAGTAGAAATACTTATTACAGTTGTTGAAAAATTTGTTGAAGCCAAGTTTATTTTTGCTTTTATTAACTTATAACATAGGGGGCCAGGGAGATGGCTCAGTAGAATAAGCGCTTCCCTGGCAAGCACAAGGGCCTGAGTTCAATCCCCAGTTCCACCAAAAAAAAAAAAAAACAAAAAAACTTGTAACATGGTTTATGTTGTTAAGAACTTGATTTTTAATTTTTCTCATTAAACTTTATATCCATTTATTTAAATTTGTATAAGGAAGTTGTTCAGGTTGATTATCTAGTTAAGGAGATATTCAAAACAACCTAGAGTGCTTTCTCCCACTAAGGCTTCAATTTAGGGAAATAGGAAACAAAGCAATCGTTTTCTTTTTTTTATTTTTTTAAGTAAATTTTTTCTTTAAAGAAAATTTCATATGATTTTATACTCATTAAGGTAACTTTAATGAGGCTGTCTTCAGGGTAGCCCTTTTTTAAAAGAACTGAAGCTTAATCCAGCCATCCCATCTGCCCTATGTCTGGCAAAGCGCAAGGAAGGTCCCAAGTAACCCGTTACGCTGCCCCACCCTTACCCATAAAACAGACTAGAGAAGCCAAGCCTGGAAAGAGCGTAAGCATGTCTTGTGGTGAGCAATAATTTTAAATACGGCTGTTGTAAATAATATTGTGCATTGTTCACCTAGGCAATGTAATGTTCCCAACAGGTTGATTGCTAATAAGGTAGCAGACAGGAAATGTAGTGGGAAATTTTTTTATTGGCATGTCCACAGCAAAAGTAATTGTTTAAAATAGTAACTTATATGTATGAATAAAGCTATAATGATCCAATGTGATTGTTATGAATTCTCTTGTAAAACATTGTGTACAAAAAACATTGATTAATTTGACAGAGAATTACTCTCATGATAGCTTTTCTAAGTATTTTTGTCTCATAAAATATTTTTGCCATAGTACAAGAATCTTGGTTTATTCAATATTTGACTATAACTACATATTGTCCAGTATTCTCAAGCACAAAAAGCTTTGACTTAATTTAATTTCTTGCCATATTGAGGACAAAGAATTACTACCAAAAATCAAGTGACTTTAAAAGAAAAAAATTTTTGATACAATTTAAGACTTGTAGTGGTGAGGATTGGGGAGGAAAATGGACCTTCATATCCTGTAGATAGGAATGTAAATTAGTATAACCATTATGGAAATGAATATGGAGGTTCTGTAAAAACTTAAAAATAGAACTATGATACTATAGCACTCCCTGGTATATACCCAAAAGAATTAAAGTAAGTATACTATAAGATATCCACAGTATAATTCACAATTATTGCAGGTGTCTATCAGAAGTGAATGGATAAAGAAAATAGTACATATGCACGATGGAGTATGAAAAATAAAATCAGAAAATAGAAAAATAGATGAAACTCTAGTCCGTGTTAAGAGAAATAAATCAGACTCAGAAAGCAAGTATTGCATGTTATGTGGGATCTAGAACAAAAAAGATGACATGAAAGTAGAAGAGAGACTATTAAGACAGAAGGAGGGTTAGAGGAAAAAGGGAACATAAGGAAGGTTAAAAAGGGAAGGACTGTCCAAATAGCTCAATGGATTAAAGTGCCTGCAAGCAGGCAGAGGGGCCAGGGGTTCCATCTAGGGGCCTGTAGGCCCCATCCCAGAAATTGAGACTGGGTGTGGGGAGGCTGTAAACAGATGGGTCACTAGGAGTCTGAAGTAGTAGTGAGACCCTGAACACCCTGTAGACCCTTCCCTAAAATAAAATTAAAAAAAAAAAAAAAGGAAAGATTAAAAAGGGAGAGACATAATCAAAGTATGTTACATGTATTTTGAAAATATCACAGTGGGCAGTCGTGGTGGTACACCTGTAATCCCATGACTTGGGAGGCTGAGGCAATAGGATCACTGTAAGTTCAAGGCCAGCCTGGGCTACACACTGAGTTCAAGACCCAGTCTCAAAAAAATGAGAGAGAGAAAGAGAGACCAACCACAGAAAACCCCAAATTCCATTTACATGCACTGTGTGTGTGTGTGTGTGTGTGTGTAGTGGAAAAGTTCACAGAAGTCACAATAATAGTAAATAGTGTTATGTGTATTTTTCACCCAATTTTCCCCAGTGATAACAATGTATACAGTACTGTTATAACCATGGTATGTTGTTATGGATACTGGTACAGTAGTATTTACTAAACTACATTCCTTATTAAGATTTTAACATGTGTGTCTTTGTATGTATACATAGTTGCTAAGAAATATTATCCATATAGATTCATGCAACCAGCACTATCAGAATATAGAACTGTTCTTTGTTTTTTTTTTTGTCTTTTTTGAGACAGGGTCTCACTATGCAGTTCAGGCTGGCCTTAAGCTCACTTTGTAGCTCAGGATGGTCTTGAACTCACAACAATCTTCCTGCCTCAGCCTCCCTAATGCTGAGATTACAGACATGTGCCACCATGCCCGGCTTAGAACTGTTCTTTCAAGAAACTATTGTGTTATTTTCTCTTACAATATGACCTTTTTCTTCAAACTGTGATTTTTGACAATTGCTGATCTGTCCTGTATTGTGTTAATTTTATTATTTTAAAAGTGTTGCATGAATTTATAAAAAATGTAACTTTTGGATTTATTTAGAATGTGAGCATACACGTATTGAAAAGATGTTACTTAATTGATTCAAGATTTTCCTTTCTCAAAAACATACCATGAATTGGAGAGTGTATAAGACTTTGGATATTACCTGAACAGAATAGAATGGCACTTTACACTGGCTTTTAAAATGCCAAGTGTTGGGGCCGGGGAGATGGCTCAGTAGAATAAGTGCTTCCCTGGCAAGTGCAAGGGCCTGAGTTCAATCCCCAGTTCTGCAAAAAACAACAAAACAAACAAAAAAATGCCAAGTGTTGAGTTCTAGGTTTTTGAATTAATAATTTGCATGAAAAAGTATGGATAAAATATATTTTATTTTTCTCACTGCTGGGGGGAAGGTCCCACCTGTCTTAGTCTGGGACAAAGGTCTGAAATACAAATTTTAATGTGAAAAAACCTTCTACTGTTTATTTTAATACCCTGAGAATTCCTACTGTTCTACTGAGAAAGACTACCTTTATGAATTCTGGAATATAGCTGCGGTTAGATTACTAGAACAGAGAGCTTGGGTGCACTAGCCTTTCCCAGTTAGACTGCAGCTTCATTGGAACTGTGTTGGAAATGTGTCATTTTGCTATTTTAAATTTGTACATGAATTCTGGGAGTTCTTCCTGTGTTGGATTCCACTATAGTTTGTGAGAAATCTTCTTAGGCTGACAAAATGTTATGTAAGAAGGAATAAGGTATACTGTAATTTGGTCAAATAAACTTCCTAATTTGAGAAATTCATTTTTTTATTGACACTTCAAATGTTTAAAACTTCTAGTATTACAAATGACTTATTCTCTTCTAAATTCTAATGGGTCATATGTAATATTGTACCGTATCATTGATTTACTCATGAGAAATCTCACTTTGTCATAAGAAAACTTTAAAGAATTAAACTTTGGAGTTGGAGATGTAGCTCAGTGGTAGAGCAGAAGCTTAGCCTACCATGAATAAAGCCCTGGGTTCAATCCAAAACACCACCATAAATAATCAAAGCAGTTTTATCATTTTTAAATCTCAGAAAATGCTTATCTCAAATGCAGTGATAGATTTTTTAAAAAATCTGTAATCATTAGCACATGGTAGATTATGTAAAGTCTTGTAAACGATAATGTAAGGAGTTTGGATTTTAAAATATGCAATGGTTTTCTGGACTCCATTCTATTTAGGCCAAATTGCCCACAGGGACAATTGTTTTGGAAAATCTATCTAGTGTTTTATGTATAGATAGGAAAATATGGCATCGAGTGCTGTACTTGTCAATGTCTAACAAGAAATTCATTGCTCAGTTGAATATGTTTACTTCTTTATCTCCTCACTAAATTGGTAGCTCCATGAAAGGATAGATGTTTGTTTATTAGTGGTTCTTTTATTTTTGTTGTAACTTTAGATTATTTTCTGGGGTTTGGGATCATCAAATACCTGAAATTTGAACTATTTAATTCTTAAATAGAATATCAGTGTTCTGATAACTACCTCTTGGCTGTTCTTGAGAAGAGAAAGGAAATAGGGATTAGAATTGGAGTCAAGACTGGCTCTACCAGTTTTGCTAATTTTTTTAATGACCAAGAGAAGAGTGATTTGTGTATAACTACCAAAAAAGGAAGCAGATATAATGGCAGCCTCAGACCTTGTTAAAACTTTCTTCAGCTTCTACAGAGTTGGTGCTAGCAAGAGTTCTAGCTGATAAAATATCAACACATCACCAAGACTTGTTGATTTTCTCAGTATTGCATATTCATTACCCAATTTTTCTCTTAATTGTTGGCCCAAATTCTGTAATCCCTGGTGTGATTATTGTAGAAGCATTTAAAAAAGTTTCTCATGTCTATTATTAATCCTTACCACTTCATTTTCTCTGGTGTGTGAGACTGACCTTTTCAAAATTCAAATGTGGATTTAATAGTCTGCCTAAAACACTTGAGATTTCCCAACATCCTTCAGATACACACCAACGTTGCTTAATTTAGATAGCAATATCCTTGGAGTAAGCCCTGTTTTCTTTTCCAGGTTCATCTTGCAGCTACACAGGGTTTTGCGTTCTTTTCTTTTTTTGTGTGGAACCAGGGATTGAACTCAGACCCTTGCACTTGCCAGAGAAGCACTTATTCTACTGAGCCATCTCTCCGGCCCCTGCATTTAATTCTGATGTTGTTAGTTCTCTTTCCATGGAGTGCTCGGAAGTACTGCTGTTCTCTTAGCTTATTAAGTTAGCTGCTATTCATTCTCCTGATTTTAGCATAGGAGTTACTCATGGTTTATATATATAGAATGTACTGTGCATTTCTGCTAGTCTGGAAAGACGCAGTTAATTCTTTATTTTGTCTCCTTTTTTTCAGTTGTTTGTATTTTGTCTCTTATTTTCTTAAACATTTTTCTTCCAAATTTACACACATATATCTGATAATATGAATAACAAGTTGGAAGACAATATTATGTATTACAACAAATACTATGAAATTCATATTTCTTTGTTAAGTGAAATTCTGTATCACTTGTATTATTTTGTCTTAATTCTAATTTGTACTCTTAAAAATAATAAAAAAAACACTAAAAATAAAATTTTCCCTGAAAATCATGTGCTTTCATGTGGGGCTTTTGGGATCAACTAGATCATGGTTGTGTGATACTTACTTAGTCTACTGGTTAGATTAGTACAATTCTGAGTGTGACTGTGTAGATTTACTATAGAGGCAAGACCCACCCGGAGTATGAGTTGTACCAAGCAAGAAGCTTGTTTGTAGCTGAATGGAATAAAAAGGGAAGGAGAGGCTTGCTGCTGCTGCTGCTTTTTTTTGGTGGGGAGGGGTGAAACTGGGGATTAAACTCAGGCCCTTGTGCTTGCCCGGGAAGCGCTTGTTCTACTGAGCCACTAGGCCTGCTGCTTCTTGATTGCCTTCTTATAGACTTTCTCCTTTATCATGTACCTCTCCCATGTGAGCTTGCGATTGAGCCAATAGAGGACAGGCTGAAGCCTGTACAAAGTATGAGCTAAAATAAACCTTTCCTCCTTTAACTTGTGGATGTTGGGTATTATGTCCTAAAAGCAAGAAAGTAACTAAGGGACCGGGGAGATGGCTTAATGGAATGAGCACTTCCCTGGCAAGCACAAGGGCTTCAATCCCTGGTTCCGCCAAAAAAAAGAATAACTAAGACACTGATCGATTTGTATGTCAACCTCATATCATGTGTTCTGTAGAACCATGAATCTTCCTTTGTAGTACTAAATTAAGTTAGATAGTTTTATATATTTGCTTAATTTCAGAAATGTGAAACTGGGTGTGGTGGTGCACGCCTATAATCCCAGCACTTAGTAGGCTGAGGCAGAAGGATTGCTGCAAGTTTGAGGCTGGCCTAAGCTACATAGTGAGTTCAAGCACAGCCTGTACTACAAAGCAAGATCCTGTCTCCAAAAACAAAAACAAACAAACAAACAAAAAAATGAGTAGTATGTGCTGAGTTTATGAGGTTAGGCACAAGAGTGATTTTCCTTACTATTATTTATCCAGTGCTAAGTGTACAATAGGTTATGTGTCTTCTGCATCCCCTCCTGTAAACAATAGCTGAGTGAATAAATTAATGTATTTGGGTCAGCTTTAGATACATCCATTTCAGCCATTTAAAAGAGCTTTATTAATGCCTCACATATTTATTTAGTCATCAGCTTTGTCCTCACTTAATTTTTTAGATATTGCTACCATTAGGGCTTAGCAAATGAACATATTGTACTTGTCTTAGTTCTAGAAAATGTACATATATTACTATCTTATGGTTTTAAGATTTTTAAATACATGCTATATGTTCATGATATTTTCTATGAAGCATACAGATATGTGTTCCAGCATTTCCCTTTTACAGCTTAGGGCACTGTTCAGAGATAGTGATATGTTTAAGGTTTCACAGCCCGTTGTAAACTTAGTTCTGCCACTGAGTTCATGTCCTTTCAAACTCCAGTGTAAATGCCTTTGTTGTACCTAGGACAATGAAAGTTAAAGTTTTTTATTCATTTTTTAAAAATTTTATTTGTACACAATGATTATATCCATATGAGAGAGTTGGTAATCACATCTTGTTTTACTTCCCCCTCATCCTGTCTTCTTACGCCCTCCATCTCTTGATTCTTTTCCCATTGTAAAAGATCTCTGTACACTGTTTCCTGTTATTTCTCTTTTACTTCATTATTTGTATCTCAGGTTTCTCATATAAGAGAAACCATTCATATTTAAGCTTGCATGTCTGATTTATATCACTTAACATTGTGGTCTCTAGAAGAATCCCTTTTCCTATAAATCAAATTTATTCTTTATAGCAGAGTAGGACTTCATTATAAATTACTTTCTCTTTTTTTGGTTTTGAGTTTTGATTTTTTGAGATGGAATCTCACTTTGTGAGTGCAGGCTGGCCTGAACTTGCTGCAGTCCTCCTGCCTCAGGCTCCCAAAGGCTGGGATTGCAGACATAGGATACCATGCCCATCGAATAAATTTTCTTATCCTTTAATTTAGTAGTGAACATATAGGCCATATCCAAGAGTTAGCTATTGTGCTACTATAAACATGGGTGTGCATATATCACTGTGATATGATGTCTTTCAGAAAGATACCTAGAAGGAGAATAGCTGAGTTGAATGGAATTTCTGTTTTTAGTTTGGTTAGGAATCTCCATGCTGACTTCCATAATGGTTATATTCCTTTAATTCCCGCCAACAATGTACATTAGTTCCTTTTCCTCTGCACCAGCATTTATTAACTGGATTTCTTGAAGGTTGCCATTCTTTGTAATTAAGATGAAATCTCAGTATTGTCTTAATTTGCATTTCTCTAGTGGCCAGATGTGCTAAACATTTTTTTCATGTGTTTATTGAATACTTGACTTCTGTGCAGTTTCTCTTTATTGCAGTTGCCCATTCTTTTAGCTGGATGTTTTGGGGAGCATTTTTTTTTTTTTGAGTTCTTCATATATTCTACATGTTAGAGAAACTGCAAGTCCTTTAAGGAGTAGCTGGCAAAAAAAATAATAATAATAATAATTTCCATACTGTTGGTTATTTCCTTCGCTTTAAAGAAGCTTTTTAAGCCGGGCGTGGTGGCGCATGCCTGTAATCCCAGCACTGGGGAGGCTGAGGCAGGAGGATTGTTGTGAGTTCGAGACCAGCCTGAGCTACAAAGTGAGCTTAAGGCCAGCCTGAACTGCATAGTGAGACCCTGTCTCAAAAAGACAAAAAAAATAAAAAATAAAAAATAAAGAAGCTTTTTAATTTGATATGATCTAATTTATTGATTCTTAATGTTATTTCTTCTGCAACTGAATTTCTGTTAAAAAAAAAAAGTCCGTGTAAACACCTGTGTCTCCAAGAGTTTTACCTATTTATCTTCCAGCAGGTTAAGTATTTCAGTTTATTTTATTTTATTGTATTTATTTTTGGCGGAACCGGGGATTGAACTCAGGCCCTTGCGCTTGCCAGGAAAGCGCATATTCCACTGAGCCATCTCCCTGGCCCCAAGTAGTTCAGTTTTAATATTCAGATTTTTGTATCATTTTGATTTTAGTTTAATACATAGTCAGAGGTATGGGCCTAGCTTCAGTTTTTGGCATGTGTATAACCAGTTTTCCTAGCATCACTTACTATCTTTCCTCCAGCATGCTTTTGCCTGTTGTCTTGGGTGTCCCCCTACTTTCTGCATTCTCTAGCTAGAAAGTGTGGGGGCACTGTGATAGCTTTTTAACAATTGGGTTTAGCATGCTGAATGTCCCCCAAAACAGCACTCCCATTTGTATGTAGAATGATGGGAGACTTAATTTTTTGTGTTGGATAAGCCTTTTCCCTACAATCCCACCACCACTGGCAAGCACTGTAACTTGAGTATACTGGAGCTGGAAATTTGTTCCATCCCATTCTCCTGCTTTCCACTTGTCTGAATTACAGTTGCTTGTGCCTGTCTTCACTGTGCCTTGTACAATAACTAGAGAAATTACAAGTCTATTCCTTCAGCTAGGTGATCCATCACTGAAGGGCTTTCCCTCAGTCCTGTCCTCTCCCAAGATGGCAAGTACACCAGAGTGCTATGATCCATGAGAGATCCTATTTCCTGTCACACATTTCCTAAATACTGGATTTTATTCCAGTTGGATTTTCTTTTCATTTATCTTCTTGATTCAATTTACTTTTTGCCCTTAGCCTCAGGTAACTGCTTTTCTCAATTGAGACTTTCACCCTGGCTGTACCTCCAGTTGACCATCTTATGTTTTTTCCTTTTTATGGTAATGGTGGTCAAATCCAAGAGCAGTCCACCACTGAGCTATGTACCCACCCCTTTATATTTTTTATTTTGCCACAAGGTCTTGCTAAGTTGTCTAGACTAGACTCAAACTTGTAGTCCTCTTGCTACAGCCTCCTAAGTAGGTGAGATTACAGGTGTGACTTGTTTTTATTTATAAAAATTACATATTTCCTCAGTAGTGAAACATTTATGTAATAGGGTAAAAAATGTGCCTTAATAGGAGAATTTGTAATGTAACATCATGTAACTCAGTTGTGCCCCAAATTTTCTGATCAAGGAGAGTATGGGGCCACAGAGGAATGTGATTGATGATGTATAGTGTGCCTAAGGAGAGTCACATGGAGAGAAAACTTTCTCTCAGGCTTCCACAGAAAGCAAATTGGTCAAGCAATGGCTGTGACTCATCCACATGGCTGACACTGACAAGAGATCTATAAAGTGCGATACATGGTTACAGGATAAACCCTGAAGGTACCTGACTGACCTTATCTGATATAAAAGTTACAATTTTGTTGTATAGGTCTTGCTTTAACTGGGTCTTAACCATCCAGCAGAAAAGTATAAAAATGGAGGTATATAAAGTAAAGTCATATTAACATGAGCTGTGAATGGCTCAAGTCAACAACTTCTGTGGATAACCCGCTTCTATTGTGGACTGCTGATCTGTGTTGGATTGCTTTACTTAAAAAAAAAAAAAAAAAAAAAAAAATGCTATCCATGTTTTGAAAATCTGTAACATATGTATCATTGTATGTTACCCTGTTTATGTCATTTTTTCCCCCTTGTTTTTGCTTGTATTTTTTACCCTTCAAGTCAAAATACAAATAAATTAATTAAAATAAAATAAAATAAAATTTTAAAAAATGTGCCTTTTAGTGTCAACATTTATGGTACAGTGAACACTGTATAATGATTTCCTAACCAATTGAGTTTTTGGTAGCTAAGTCATTGTGGTTCTTTCCATTATATTTCTTTAGTCCGAGGATCAGAAGGACTGTACATGGTGAATGGCCCACCACATTTTACAGAAAGCACTGTATTTCCAAGGTATGATTTATTTTGTTAAATACCATTGTAGGAAATATAAGTATATTCTAAATTGTTTTTATTGTTGGTATATTTTAAACAACAAAGTAAAAAACAACCTTGTTTTGTAGGACATAATATATAATATTGACATAAAATGGAAAAAATACATATTCTTTATGGAAAAAAATGATTTTCAGATTTGGACACAGTTGCCAAAACTTATTTTTTAAAAATGGAGGGAAATGATACTAAGGAAAAGTATAGGCACTAGTGTAATTGAGTTCAGGCCTTTGACTTGAAAGAGTTTTAATCTAAAAGAATGAAAAAAATTTACAAGTATACTAGTCAAATTGGTGTCAGTAATCCTCATGAAATCATAAAATGAAGGTAATATGAAGAAGAAAAATAATAGACTACATGTGTACCATATATAGACAAGTATATTTTTTCCTGAAAGAAACAATAGAAGGGTAAACTAAAAACTGACAAAGATGATTACTTATAGGAGTAGAGAGAATAACAGGATATAGGACATATATCTGCAAATGAACTTTGGTTAATATAATTTTGACTTCTGGACAATGTAATTGTTTTCAGTGATAAAATTAAATATGAATTAAAATAGAAGACTGAAACAAATGAGCCTACCTTTATATCAAGGCATAATCATATGAACATCTTTGAAATTCTTAAATGCTTTTATAATTAACTGCAAATTGATAATTGTCAATTGAATCTATTATAGGATAAAATAAGTAATTATATTAATGCCATTAGGAAAACCTTTCACATACCTTATACAGTGTAGGCTATTTGGTAAGAATATTATTATCAGGTAGTTGGATTTTGGGGTCAATGAGATAGCTCAATGATTGACTAAAGTGCCTGCTTAGGTAAGCTTAGGTAAAGCGCAAGGACCATAATTTGATCCCTGACACCACAGTGCCAGCCCCACCTCAAGGACAGACTGATCCAGGCAGAGTCCAGGTAGGCATGGTGGTATGCTCCTGTAATCCCAGCACTGGGGAGGCTGAAAGCAGGATCACCATGAGTCTGAGCTGCTTGGTGAAACCCTGTAACAACCAAATTTAAAAAAAAAAAAAGTATTTGGATTTCCACAAACACTATGGAATCCTATATTGACCTTTAATATGAATATTTTCTTATTGTTAGAAGTTCTGTCTTTATAAATGAGAAGTTAATAGTCTTTGTCCTTCAAATCTAAGAACATTGGTTAGCCACTTGAATGTATTCTGTCCATCACTGTTCTGTTATGTGGGGAATCTGGGACCATAAAATCTTCCTTTTTTTTTTTTTTTTTTTTTGTCTTTTTGAGACAGGGTCTCACTATGCAGTTTAGGCTGGCCTTAAGCTCACTTTGTAGCTCAGGCTGGTCTTGAACTCACAATAATCCTCCTGCCTCAGCCTCCCCGAGTGCTGGGATTATAAGCATGTACCACCATGCCCGGCAAAATCTTCCTTTTGAGATCCTTCAGTCTTTGTAAAATCAGGGCTGACAATTGGTAACTTTCAATTTCAGTTATATTTTTGTGGTTTCCACACAAACTATTTATTCACTCCAAAACAGGTCTATTTGTCTCTTAAGATTAATCTATTGGAATAAAGTCAGTTTCCAGCTTACTTTACAGTGGTCATTGGTACTGCAGTCTAAAAAAGATATCTTCACAGGCTGAAGCCTTGTGAAGTGTTTTCTGAACTTCCCCAAAGTCAAAAAGACCATGAAAGGGTTTGAATTTATTGAGAAAATCAAGGCAGCAACAACAGTAGAGTCTTTAACCAATTAAAGACTTGAAAGAGGGGCTGGGGAAATAGCTCAGTAGAATAAGCACTTCCCTGGCAAGCACAAGGGCCTGAGTTCAATCCCTGGTTCTGCAAAAGAAAAAGAAAAAAAAGACTTGAACAAGAACTTTCACAACTGCTTTAGAAAGTGGCACATGTCCTATGTTCAAAGCAAAGGGAATATTTTACAGGGGATTAATGTTTTTAATAAAGCAATAGATTGTATAAATTAATAGATTGATAGAGTGTAGGCTTTATAATCATTTTTGAAAAGCATTAATGTTTATTAATTATACTTTTTTGTTGTTTTCAGGGAATCTGGGAAAAACTGCAAAATTTATACCTTTAGTAAGGATGGGACCTTGTTTGCCTGGGGCAGTGGAGAAAAGTTAGTGTTCATTTCTATAACATTATATCCTATGTGTGTCATGAACGTGAATATAAGTGACATAATTTGAATACCATGTATATGAGTGTCATTAATAAATGTCATTAATGTTCTGGTGTCATGATGTAGTGAGGCAACTACAAATACTTCCAAAGGATACACATATAGATAGTTACTATCTACTTAGTTACTTTTCTCTCCTTGGGACAAATACCCAACATCCAGAATTGAGGAAGGAAAAGTTTATTTAGCTCGTGGTTAGTGAAGGTTTCAGACCATACTTGGCTGGCTCCAAGGCAGAGTGGCACATGGCAGAGGGCAGCAGTTCATGGGGTCGGGTGGGGGGCAGCAAAGAGCCAGAAGGGAGGAGTATCTGCTTCTGCCTTTAGCAGGCCTCTCCCTGATACTGTAATGCAGATTATCCACCCCAGGGCAGGTGTAGTACTCACACCCATAATCCCAGTAATCCAATTACTTCCTTGGATCATGAAATAATCACAAACTCTAGATAGCGGGCCCCAGTGACTGTGTGAGGCTTTGGGGAGACACCTAGATACAAACCGTGACGTATACATACACCAAGGCTTGAGTAAATGGTGGCTTAGAATAAGTATCTTAAAAATGAGTATCAGAACTGTGACTGATTTTTTTCTTTTTTTTCTTCTTTTTTTTCTTTTTTAGTGGAACCGGGGATTGAACTCAGGCCGTTGCACTTGCCAGGCAAGTGCTTATTCTGCCGAGTTATTTCCCTGGCCCCTATTATGACTGATTTAATGCTGAAGAAATTGAGAAGTTATTTTAAATAGTGCTGTAAATTATTGGTTATAGTATCTTACATTATGCATTGTACTTAGAATAGTTGTCTTAGCTTGTTGATATTTTTCATTTTTTTTTTTAAATTGATGTTTTTACTTTCTCTTTGTTCATCTGTTTGTTTTTTGAGACAGTTTTTTGCTATGCAAGGCTGATGTTGAATTTACTATTTTACCCCAAGCTGGCCTCAAACAGATTTATCTCTCACACCCTCTTTAGTTTCCCTGGTTTTGGGATTACAGGGGTGCGCCGCCTGCCACCACACCTGGCTTTTATCTTTACATAAAAAGATACTTGTTTTTGCTTGTAAACTACTAACTATAGTACTATTAGTTCTGTTGTATATAAAAGTACATAAATTGTTCAAAAGTTATTTTTGTTTTTGAATATTTTGGTTTGGTGGTCTTGCTTTATGTGGATTTTTTTGTTTTTGTTTTTGTTTCTTTTTTTGAGACAGGATCTCATTTTGTAATTCAGGCTACCCTCAAACTCGTCACAATTCTCTTGCTTCTCTCCGGTACTGGAATTACAGGTGTGCGCTAATCACACCTGGTCTTTTATTTTTATGTTTTGGTGTTTGGATTTTGTTGTTTGACTTTCTTTTTTGAGACAAGGTACAGGCTGGCCTTGAGCTCACAGTGATCCTCCTGCCTTAGCCTCCAGAATGCTGGGATTACAGTTTGTGTCACCCTGTCCGGCCTTCAAAAAAATGTTTAGTAAGCTGTACATTACTTAAAATTTCATTACAAAATTGATCTTGGAGGGGGGAGTGATTTTGACTGAATGATTATATTTTACAAAGAAAACCAATTCTTAATTTCCCAAAAGTTACTACATTTTATTTTGCAGACCAGGAAAATACAGATTCATTGCTTGATTTAAAGTAATTTTGGGGGGCCAGGGAGAAGGTTCATTAGAATAAGCACAAGGGCCTGATTTTAATCCCTTTTTTTTGGTTCTGCCAAAAAAAAAAAAAGTAATTTTGTTGTTTTAATACTATTAGGTCAGTTTTGCTTTATTTTGTTTTGTTTGTAGTGCCCCTGGGGTTCAAACCTAGGACTGCTGGTACACACCTGTAACCTAGGAGGTACATAATAAGTTCATGACTAGCCTAGGCTACATAATGAGTTCAAGATCAACCTGAACCACATAGCAAGACCCTGTCTCAAAAAAGGGGCTGAGGAGGGGTGGCTGGGGAGATAGCTCAGCAATATAAGTGCCTGCCTGGCCAAGTGCAAGGTCCTGAGTTCAATCCCCAGTACCTTTAAAAAAAAACCTAGGGTCTCACTTGTGTGCTAGCTAGACAAGTGGTCTGCCATTCCCAAGGTTTTTTTGAAAGGGAGAAAATGTACATATTGGTTTGAAAAATGTCTTCTTTTTTTTGTATTTTTAGGGAAGATCTACAGGGTGTTCAGGGTCTCACTACTAGATCAGAATCATAGTGATCTGCCTGTTTACAGCCTCCCAGGAGCTGGGACTACAGGTGCACACCACCAAAAAATGTCTTTTAAATGATGTTTTTTTCTGGTGACAAGCTCCTCTGAGATCTTCACACTCTTAGATCAGATTGGGTTAAATATACAATATTTAAAAATTTACTGAAGATAATTTGTTGAATTAGTTGCTGGCAGAATTAGCTGTGATAATGAAAAAAATAGTAATTTAAAACATTTTTAATTATTGAATCAAACCCATAAACTTCTACTTTCAAATTGTAAATAATATAATTATGTTGGTTCTTACCACAGTATTAACTCAGATAAAATATATTCTCAAATTTTCTTTCTTTTGTTATAACCTGGTAAGTTTTTTTTTTTTTTTAATGCATGTTTCACTTTGTTTTTTTCAACAGTACTAGGCATTGAATCCAGGGCCTTTGCACTAAGCTGCCTCCCCAGCTCTTTTTAAAATTTTATTTAGATGTAGATTTTTTTTTTTTTTTTTTTTTTTTTTTTTTTTTTTTTTTTTTTTTTTTTTTTTTTTTTTTTTTTTTTTTTTGACACAGTCTTGCTATGTAGTTTGGGCTGTCTGTGAACTTATACTGTGTGGCCCTGGCTGCCCTTGTACTCATAGTGATTGCCTGCCTCAGCCTCACACTGCATGTGCTGCTACACCCAACCCTCTTATTTTTTTACTTTGAGACGGTCTCCATAACTTCCCAGACAGGGCTTGTTTTTTGCGTTACAATACCCAAACTTCTTACTTTTTGGAATTAATAGAAATTTACTACCCAGTGAGATACTCTGTAAGGCTGGCCAGATAACTCAGTGGAAGTACCTGCTTCCACAGAGCACAGTCCCAGGAGTTCAGTTCTCCAGCCTGCCATGCGGGCCCCACCCCTGGGGCGCTCTGAGGTGGAGATTGAGACTGGGCATGGTGTTGGGGGCGCCTGTATTCCCAGAACTTGGGAGGCTATAAACAGGAGAATCACTACGAGTCCAAGAGTTAGATCTATGTAGTGAGACCCTGAATGCCGTGTAGACCCTGCCCTAAATACAGGAAAAAAAAAGATACTCTGTACTTTTTGTGGTCAGTTTTTTTAGGTATCCCTTACTCCAGTGACTTAGTTGATTGATAAGTATTTTGACATTGTTGTTAATGATTTCTGTATTTCATTCATATTTCCACTTAGCCTTCTATTGAATTCAAATGTGAATCTTTTAAATGTATCACTGTATAATTTTTAAATGTTGTATATATCACTTTAATAGATAGTTTAGATGCTAGCATTTTTTTTTAACTGCCATGACTACAACAGTATAATTATTTCAGGACATAAAATCAGATAAAGTGTATTGACTGTGGTGTTTGCTATGTTTGCAGTTAACTTGTTGAGTCAGAAAATACAACTGATTTTTTTTTTTCTTAAATAAAGTTTTTTTTTTTTTTTTTGTGGAACAAGGGATTAAATTCAGGCCCTTGCACTTGCCAGGCAAGTACTTATTCTACTGAGCTATCTCCCTGGTCCCAAGTTTTGTTTTTGAACCAGTAATTGAACTGAGGACTTTTGCTCACAAGGCAAGCAGACACTGTTCTGCTAAGCTATATCCCTGGCTCTAAATACAGTTTTTTAAGGAATTTAAGAATAGTTTCATTAAGCTTTGTTAAGCTATTAAAAAAATTCAAAAAGTTAATGACAAAAAAGTCAAGAGGGGCCTGGGAGTTAACTCAGAATAGGTGCTTGCCTGGTGTGCACAAGGGCCTGAGTTCAATCCCCAGTTCCACCAAAAAAAAAAATCAAGAAAACATCATTGTCTTAGTTACTCTTCTCTTGTTGCTGGGACAAATACCCAACACCCAAAATGAAGGAAGTAAAGGTTTATTTAGCTCACAGCTACTTGTGGGTTTCGGTCCATACTGGCCTGGCTCCAAGGCAGAAGGGCACATGGCAGAGAGCATCAGTTCATGGCAGCTGAACAGCAACAATGCAACAAGAGCAATTGCTACAGAAAGTCTGTCTCTCTGTCTGTTATATTCCATTCAGGCTCTCTGCCCCAGGCTGGGGTGGTACTCACATCCATAATGCCAGCTGCACTAAGACTCATAATCCCAATGGATCATGGAACTGTATGTTATATACTTAAACTATGCCACAGCCTTTTGAGCCTGTTCATTACTACTTATCCTAATCTAGCTAATCTAGGATACTAATCTAGCTATCCTTTTTTTTTCTTTTTGCGGTACTGGGGATTGAACTCAGGATGCTACGCTTGCCAGGCAGCCACTTATCTCCCTGACCCTACGTATCCTTTTCAAGCCTGCATAGAATAGAGTTTGAGTCAGCAGTTCCTGGGATAAAATAGCATATCATCCTTTTTAAACTTCAAAAAAGTTTTAGTGTAATACAGAGAAGCAAGTAAGACCAGAAGTGATTTAAAAGGTTGGCTGTGGCATTTATCAGTAGAATGATCTTGAGCAGATCAAGTTATTTGATTTTTCACAAGCCTAAATTTAGCCATTTATAAAACAGAAGTGATATTTTTACCATACTGTTGTGAAAATTAAATGAGAAAATTTATAGATGGTGGTTGAGGGCCAGGGAGATAGCTCAGTGGAATAAGTGCTTGCCTGATAGTGGTTGGGCCACTTTCTGGTCAAAACAAAGTATAATATGTAGATAGAGATGCAGCTCAGCAGCACAGTACCTGCCTGGCAAATCCAAGGTCATGGTTTGATTCTCAGTAACACACACATACAGATACATACATAGTATCTGAAATGCAGGATTTCACTGGTAATATAGCTTAGTGGCATAAGCACCCACCTGGCAAGCACAGGTCATGAGTTTGATTCCCAGTACCACAAAAAATAAAATAAAATGCAGAACTTTATTAGGTATTGTTGCTGTCATGCCACAGTAATGTTTATATCTTTTAGATACTGCTTTTGAGATTTTTAATAGATATCAAAAATATCCTTATTGATTTCCTACCTACTAAAGTTTCCATTTATTCAAATGAAAAAATATTCTTTTGTCATTGTCTTAACACCTCTACCTTCCTTTTGATTTAATACTACTTTCCCACATTAGCCTTACGTAGGGACTTTTTAATAAAATGTATGTTTTTAGTTGCAGGTGTTTCTAGGATATTTTCTAGCGCTAAATGAAAATTGATTTTTATGAAAAAATGAAATATTTGGATTTATGTTTGAAAAGAGGTGTATTTTGCTTAGCACTGGCTATTAGAAAATGATATTTTATTGCTGAAGTAATTTCTTTTGAAACCAGAATAAATATTATCAATGTCACTAACAAGAGACTACTGCACTCCTTCGACCTCCCAAAGACAGTTTGCCTGGAATTCTCACCCAAAAACACTATCCTGGCAACGTGGCAGCCTTACACTAGTAAGTATTTTCCCATTGTAAAAATATTCTGGCAGGACTGAGTAAATTCTAGTGGAAAAAAACCTAAAAGAATTGATTACCCTTTTGTCTTTATAATAGTAAATGTTGCGACTATTTATAATCAACAATTAATGTTATATTTTCCAAATACAGTGTATTATAATTAATTTTAAGATATAGTACTCTTATCCATTCTTATACATTCTTAGTAAATGCTTGAAACTACCAAATCCTTTAATGCCTCTTCCATCCTAAGATCGTGCATAGTGGCTGTTTGAGATGTGACAGCAAAATTAGCATGAATTTCCTTTACTTCAGTTTTATGTATAGATTTATTACTATAGACCTTAACAGTCTTAAGATCTATAGTAATGTTTTTTTTTTTTTTCCCTTTAAGTACTTGAGAATTTCAGTTTTCGCTTATAGGACCATTATATAGCTTCTCTTTGGCATATCCAAATTGCCGTCATTACTACCTTTGTGGTTTAACGCCCTTGGACACAAGCACCGTGTAACCAGGATGGCTGCTAAGCGACTGATGGGCAGCAAAAAACTTAGGAATTTTCTATTTAATATATTTGGGCTATGTTTGACTGCCAGAAAACTGAATCCTCAGGAAGTGAAATCATAGATGAAGGAGTATAACATATGTAGTAAGTTAGTGAAAAGATCTGTTTTGAGGTAGAAGAAAGGAAAAGGTAGGAGAAAATTTAGAATGTGACTAGAATAAGAAAGATCTCTAACTTTCAAAGTCAACATTGTCATGATTGTCAGGGAGATGAAGTACAGTAGAAATAACATCTAAGGGATGTGTGTGGTATTACAAAGAGTAGAAAACTGCCATTGTCCAACACGTTTAAAGATTGCTTATGGTAACACATTAATTAATATCTTAATAGAAGTGTTCTATACATGAGTAATAAAATACTGGTAATGGGTATGGGACTTATTTTAGCAAACATTTTCTAATATCAGTATTGACAAAACAAAAGCAAAGAAAACGTTGACATAGTTGTATACCTCCTAGATTTTATTGTTTCAAGAGATGGGGAATCTAATGAATCTTTCTTTTCCAGGTAAATAAGAGGGAAACTGAGCATGGTGAATGGTTTTATAGAACTGTTTTAGATTACTTATACGATAGATTCATGCTTTTGTGATTTAATCTGTTTGATAGCAATCCATATCAAGCTTAATAAAAGAAATCTTTTAAGTATTCATAAAACCTGTGGTAAGTAATTTGTTTTAGAAATGCTGGGCTTTTGTTCAATGTTATCATATATGTAGTCCTGGCTTTAGGGATAAATGATTTAGACCATAATTAAGGCTGGAGAGGAACGTTGACTTAAAACAAGTTCTTTATTTGATTTTCATAATCCTGTTCAAAATTTTTCAAAGCATGCAATCTTTTTTTTTTTTTAAAAAAAAAAACATGTTAGAAGACACTTAGTTTCATTGCAGCTTCTAAAGATGGCACAGCTGGGGCACCCAACCTACAGCTTTATGATGTGAAAACTGGGACATGTTTGAAATCTTTTGTACAGAAAAAAGCACAAAATTGGTAAGTAAAAGCTTTATGGCGCTAATTATTTTCAAAATATTTTAAATATTATCATGGTATAATATGTATTTCTTGGTATTGATTTTGAAAATACCAAAATCTAGAGCCTTTAGGATTTTGTATATAGAAATGTAAAGAGTAAAAATGTGGTCTGCCTTTGTTAGTCTTTTTTTCTCTCCTGCTGCTATAGGTGGTATCAAGGATTGCTTTATCTAGGTAGGACTTGAATTTGCAGTCCTCTTGCCTCAGCCTCCTAAAGTGCTGGAACTTACAGGCATATGCCATCATGCCCGTTGCTTCTTTGAAAGGAAAAGAATAATATTTTTCATTATAAGTATTCTTCCTTAAATGGTAAACAATATCACAAGCTCTAACATAGCATGATATTACTGTTTGCCTAACTTTTTTTTTTAATTCTTTCTTTTTGACACAGGTGTCCATCTTGGTCAGAAGATGAAATCATTTGTGCCCGAAATGTTAACAATGAAGTTCACTTCTTTGAAAACAACAATTTTAGTATGGAAAGATTTAATAAATAGTTTTATTATATACGTTAAGTATATACAGTTTTATAGTATATACGTTAAATACATACAAATTTCTGTTAGTTTACTAATCAATAATTGTTGCATAATTCTTTGTACATCTGAGTGCCAAAATCATTAACACAAAGATTTTAATTTTTTCAAAACCTTTGTTATTTGGTAATTATTGGATGTTTTTTATTTTTTGGAAGTTTTTGCCTTTCTAATTTGGTTTGTTGGAGTTTAGAGATAGGGTCTCACTATGTAGTTCAAGGTGGCCTTAAACTCATTGTGTAGTCCAGGATGGCCTCGAACTTATGATTTTCCTGCCTCAGCCTAGTAAGTGCCAGGATTATAGGCATGTGCTGCCACACCCAGTTTTTCTGGGGGGACTTTGAGTCAGGGTCTTGCCATGTAGTTCAAGCTGGTGTTGGACTCACTATGTAACTTGGGCTATCCTCCAATTTGCAACAATTGTCCTGCTTCTGCCTCCCAAGTACTGGGATTATAGATGTGCCCCCCCCCACCAGTGATAATTATTGTTAAATGAAGATAAGAAAATACTCTTGACTTTATTTGCTGTTGCAGTTCTGTGACACAAACTTTTCCAATATATATATATATATTTTTTTTTTGGCTTTTTTGAGACAGGGTCTCACTATGCAGCTCAGGCTGGCCTTAAGCTCATTTTGTAGCTCAGGCTGGTCTCGAACTCACAACAATCCTCCTGCCTCAGCCTCCCGAGTGCTGGGATTACAGGCCTGCGCCACCACGCCCGGCTTTACAATATTTTATTGTGTACAATTTCATACACAAAAATAGACATCTAGTCCCAGTTAGCACCAAACAGTAAGCAGTTGTTTTTTGAGACAGTCATGCTATGCTGTTCAGGCTGACCAGTCCACTATCTCTGTACATTTGTTCTGCTATCACCTCTCACTAGCTATAGCAAATTCCCTACATCATATAATTTTAGCTATAAACATTTCAGTACATGTCTCTGAAGATTAATCCCCTTAATTTAAAAAATCTATCCATAAAAATCACAAGTCATTATCTCATTGTTCAAATTTCTAATTATGGCAAATATTACAATTTATTTAAAGCTCAGAATCCAAACAAGTTGCTATGCTTTGCAATTGATTGATGTATCTTTTTTCTGCTAATACACAAGTTCATACCCCATTATTTTTTCCCTTTTATAATTTATTACTTAAGAAACAAGGCTTTTTTTTTAATGTATTTGGTACAGGGTCTCACTACAGAGCTCAGACTTTGATTCCCCTGTTTTCAGCCTCCCCAGCACAGGAATTACAGGCCTGTACCACCACACCCTGACTCAGTGACTGGTGTGGCATGTGGTGCAAGGGATCGAACCCTGCTCCTTGTGCTTGGCTTAGTAGGCAGTTAGTCTGCTGAGCTATCTCTGGCCCTTGCAAATTTTTTATTTGCTATTATCTATATTACCTTTTGTTGATGCCTTGAGTCCTTCTCTGGGCTTGGGAATATCAACATTTGTATTCATATTCATTTGCTTTGTTCTACATTAATTCTTACACATATAGTTCTTAGGACACCACCAATAGTAACAGCTCAAAATAATTTAAAAGGAAAAAATTATATTTATTCTTGTCTTTAGAGTATCCCATTAGTGATTGTTCACTCTTGAATGTATTATAGTAGAATAGGAATTGGTAACTGTTCACATGGACCAGAGATGGCTTTGCAGGCTGACTTTGAATACTATCTAATTGCTATAGTTTGCACTACATTTTTGTATTTTTGGGATTGCTCCCTTATTGTTTTGCATTGGCTTGTTTTTTTATGTCTTTATTAACTTTCCAGAGGAATAGAAGGCACAGTTTCACAATTTATGGTGCTACTTTCCAACATGGAACAAAGAAAGAGTAATATTCATACTTTATTCCCATTAACTAGAGTGACAGTCTTATTAGTCATGTGAATGCTGACCATCTGCAGTAGTAGTAAGCATCAATAAGTATCAGCCATCATTATTACTATTGTTCGGGTCGTTTTCATGTTTATTTTGTGTTTCACGCAGACTGTAGTATTTCAGCATTTATGTTTTGCAGTAGTAGCCCATGGTCAGACTTTACAGCAGTTGGGCTCTACCACTATTTATTTTAGAGGCTTAAGAAAACTGACATTCACTGAAGATGTACCATGGGCCTTGCATTATATTCTTAAAGTACATGACTTGGAGCTAGGTGGTGCAATCCCATTACTTTCCCAAGTTTACACAGCTAGTGAGTGAGTAGGAACTAAGGCCTAGGTTCATCTTGTTCCCAGCCCATACTTTTGCTACTGTTTTGCTTTGCCTCACCCATACCAAAGTATAGAAACCTTTTATAATGTGCTTCACGCTTTCTGTGTTTCTTGTTAGTTCCTGTCACTAATCTAACATCATTTTCTTTTTTTTTTTAGACACAATTGCAAATAAATTGCATTTGCAAAAAATTAATGATTTTGTTTTATCACCTGGACCCCAACCATACAAGGTAATTGTTTTTGTTAGTTTATGTGAACTATTACATGCTTAACCTTTTTTTAGTTGTGTTGTGGTAGGGTTGCTTTATTTTGTTTTTGTGGTAAGTGTAGAAACACATCCATCCTAGTTTATATACTTTAAAAAGTTAAGTGATAATTTATGTCCATTTATCCTAGGTGGCTGTCTATGTCCCAGGAAGTAAAGGTGCACCTTCATTCGTTAGATTATACCAGTACCCCAACTTTGCTGGGCCACATGCAGCTTTGGCCAATAAGAGTTTCTTTAAAGCTGATAAGGTTACCATGCTGTGGAATAGAAAGGGTATGGCAAATATATTATTTCTCATTTTGCTGAGCAAGTGTTAATTTAGACATATTGATAGATATATTTAAAAAAGGATATTAATGCTTGTCATTTATGTTTTAATTAAGTCTAATTAAAGTTTTTACTATTATAGCTACTGCTGTGTTGGTAATAGCTAGTACAGAAGTGGACAAGACAGGAGCTTCCTACTATGGAGAACAAACACTTCACTACATTGCAACAAATGGAGAAAGTGCTGTGGTGCAATTACGTGAGTGCTCCTGTAGTCTTTTTTTTTTTTTTTTTTTTTTTTTTTTTTTTTTTTTTTTTTTGGTCTTTTTGAGACAGGGTCTCACTATGCAGTTCAGGCTGGCCTTAAGCTCACTTTGTAGCTCAGGTTGGTCTGGAACTCAACAATCCTCCTGCCTCAGCCTCCCGAGTGCTGGGATTACAGGCATGCGCCACCACGCCCGGCTTCCTGTAGTCTTTTAATAAAATGATAGTAAAAGGTGATGTGCCCTAAAAATAGTATTAATCTTAAGTTCTTCATCAAGTGATAGAATTCAAATAATTTAATAAAATTCCTCCTGAGAAGCTTGAAATAAGGGCCAGTGAGAGCTCAGTGGAGTCAGAGCCTGATAACTCAAGTGCAGGGACTGCGGTTCAGTCCTGGCACCACAGGCCGTACTGGCCCTCCCCCTGGGCGTGCTGAGCTGGCCACTGAGTCCGGGCCTGGTGGCGCATGCTTGTATCCCTGTGCTGGGGAGGCTGAAAACAGGAGAATCACTAGAGTTTGAGCTATGTAGAGAGACCCTGAACCAAATACATAAAAAAAGAAAAAGAATGTTAAAATCATTCTCAAACATATCTACTTTGACAGAATCCAATTGTTAATTTGAATTATGCCAGTACTTTATGATAGTATAACTTACTGAGTAAGAAAATACAGCTCAGAAAAGAGGTGAGTTGCAGAATTATGAATAATACCCAAGGATGTTACCACTTCATCTTTGTTTCATTTGTCTTTTGAGAGGAGGTCTACTATGTTCTCCTCTGGTCTCTTAACTCCCTGTCCTGCCTCACCCTTCTGAGGAACGCACTTATATGCGGGTGCCACTGTTCCCAGCTCATCTGTTGTTTTGATGAGCTAAATTAATTTTAAATACTAGCAGCTGCCTAATTGTTTCATTTTGATTGGACATATGTGGATATGGTAACCTTCCATACCAAAAAAACTATTCTCATTGAAGATAAAAATAAAACAAGGATGGCCAAAATGCCTGGTAAATATAACTGACTAAATAAGAAGTAGAACAGAATTTTGAAAGGAGAAAACTGAATAGGTAAATTTATAAACACCCATTTCTAAAAAAAATAGAGATTCCAAATATGCAGCAAAACTAAAAAATATATGACCTTTATGGGAACAAAACCTAAAATCTGTTCAGAGACAAATTGATCTTTTAATAAGGAGAGTTTTATAAACCTGGTGTTTCTGTCTAAGTTAACCTACAAATTAAATGCCGGGTTTTTTGTTTGTTTGTTTTTAATTTTTTATATATTTAATACAGGGTCTCACTACGTAGATCGACTTACAGTGATCCTCCTGTTTCCACCCTCCAAGCACTGGGATTACAGACACACCACCACACCGTATCAGTCGCTATCACAGCACACCCCAGGGGTGGGACTGGCATGGCGCGCGGGGATCAAACCCTGGCCGCTGTGCCTTGCCTAAATAGGTGCTTTAGTCCGCTGAGCCATCTGGCCAGCCTGACAGTTTATTTTTTTAAATTTGATAAGCTGGTTAGAATGATTTGAAAAGTGATACAGGCATATTCTGATTTTTTTTTGTTTTTGTTTTTAATCCTTTTGAGACAGAGTCTCGCTATGAAGTTTAGGCTGGCCTTGAGCTCACTTTGTAGCCCAGCATGGTCTCAAATTCGCAAGGATCTTCCCACCTCAGCTCTCTCAAGTGCTGAGATTACAGGGGTGAGGTTCCCAGCTATTCTGAAAACTTTTGCAGAAGAATGGGGTAAGGGGAGTTTTGGTGTTCTCATACTAACATGAAAATGTGAAGATCTGCAGAGATAGCTCAGTAGTCTTCAGTGTTTGCCTGACAAGCCTAAGGACCTGGATTCAATCCTGGCACCACATGTCATGCCTGCCCCAGGTGGTGAGCCAACCACTGAAACCTAGCATAGTGGCACACACCAGTAATACCAGCATACCAGCACTGGGGAGGTTGAGCCAGGAGGATCTGTGCAAGTCCCTGCCTAGCAAGACCCTATACCAAATAAATAAATAAATAAATAAATAAATAAATAAATATTTTTAAATGTGAACTAGTTGTACTTAAGATAACTTTGGCTCTGGATTATGGATAGACTGATAACTCTTTGGAATAGAACAGTCCCAGAAATAGAGCTGTACCCCTGTATGAATTCATATATAGTAATACTGGCATTGAATTAATGGAGAAAATGCTGATCATTTAATTTATGATTTGGAACAACTTGCATTGAAACTTCAAAGGAATTAGAAGAAAGTGTTTTTTTCTAATCTAAAGTATAGAAAGGTTTTCTAAGAAGCCAGAAATCATGAGAGAAAACTAATAAATATAGTATATGAAAAATCACAGATTTCACAGCAAGACCTAATCACAACACCTGTCACTCCAGCACTCAGGAGGCTGAGGCAGAAGAATCACTGTGAGTTTGAGGCCAGCCTACGTTGCTTAGGGAAACCTGTCTCCAAACAATAACAAGAACAAAATGAGTGATGGTGGAAGCAGTGGTCTATAAAGAAAGCAGACAAAACATTGGGAAAAGTATAATTTTTGAAAAGTAGACAAGAAATGACTATGAGAAAAGGTGAAGTTTCTTAATATATCAATTAAATTTAAGTAAAAGTCTAGTCAATGAGAAAGAATAGTAGGCGAAGACAGTAGTTAATCTACAGGAAAAAAATTACTTGTATTAAAAGATGCTCAGCTTCACTTCCCTGGCAAGCACGAGGGCCTGAGTTCAATCCCTGGTTCTACAAAAAAAAAAAAAAAAAAAAAAAAAAAAGATACAAATTTTTACTTAATAGATTGGCAAAGATAAAAGAAACTGTACAGGTATGATAGTAAGAAGGGAATGTGCTATCAGAATCTACTTATAGGTGTGTAAGTTGGGACAATATCTTTGAGGGACATTTTGGTGGTATATTACCAAGTAAACGTGGACACCCTTTGGCCTTGCAGTTGCACTCGTATGGATATATTTGTGTGTACTCATAGTGGAGAATATAAAGCAAGGTTTGTAATAGAATATAGTGTAGCTGAAAAAGAATAAGGCAGATCTTAGTGCACTCATGTTGAAAATCTCAGTGGGGCCTGAGGGCCCATGCCTATAATCCCAGCACTCTGCAAGGGAGAGGTAAAATGATCTCGAATACAAGCCCAGCCTGGGCAACTGAATGATTTAATGAAATCCTGTCACAAAATTAAAAAAAAAGTGAGCCAGGGATGTAGTTCAGTCAGAGCACCCTCACTATGTGTGTATAGCCAGTTCTACCAGAAAAAAAAAAATCTTTAAAATGTAATATTAGTTGTATGTGGTGGTACATACCTGCAATCCCAGCACTTGGGAGACTGAGGCAGGAGGATCACTGGGAATTTGAGGTCAGCCTAGCCTACAAAGTGAGTTCAAGGTCAGCCTAGGCTACAAAGTTAGTTCAAGGCCAGCCTGAACTGTGTAGTGAAGTACTGAAGGAAATAACAGGTTTAGAAGTTTGCCTTTTTTTTTTTTTTAATTAGGCAGTGTTTACAGGGTCTCACTACGTAGATTGGATTCATAGTGATTCTACTGTTTTCAGCCTCACAAGTGCTGGGATTATAGGCACACCCTGAAGACAGGGCTGGCATGGCATGTGGGGGATCAAACCTTGGCCGCTGTGCTTTGCCTAAGCAGAGCTATCTGGCTGGCCCAAAGTTCGCCATTTTTATGTGTGTATAATAAGATAGGTGTTTTATTTCATCAAAAGTATTCTGAGCCGGGCCTGGCGGCGCAGGCCTGTAATCCCAGCGCTCCGGAGGCTGAGGCAGGAGGATTGTTGTGAGTTCGAGACCAGCCTGAACTACAAAGTGAGCTTAAGGCCAGCCTGAGCTGCATAGTGAGACCCTGCCTCAAAAAGACAAAAAAAAAAGTATTCTGAAAGGATATGCAGGAAACATGATGGGGTTTCCTTTGTATAGAAAGATATACTGTGGTACATCTTTTATATAGTTTATATTTTTTTTACCATGACCATATACTACTGCTTCAAAAAAATATGTTCCTGTTATGGTAGAATGGGCCTGTAGTTTATTCTTAGCACTTGGGAGGCTGAGGCAAGAGGATGCTTTGAGTTCAGGAGTGAAAGACCACCCTGGCACAGAAAGCTAGCTCTCAATTGTTTTGTTTTTAATAGTAATAAGGTATTATCATAAGTCCATATTGACTTTGTGGCCCCCATGTTGCCAAAATGTTTGAAAGAAATTAAGACTTAGTAGGAATTCTTTTTTTTGAGGTCAGTAGCTTACACTGACCTCAAACTCAGTGTATGTCCCAAACTGACCTCAAATTCACAGTAGTTCTCCTGCCTCAACGTTCCAAGTGCTAGAATTATAGGTGTGCGTTGTCACACTGGGAATTAACAGAGATTCTTCAATAATTACATGACTGTATCTTATACATTAATTCCCATGCTATATCACATAGGTATATGTTAATTTAATATGCCTTGACTTTTTTTTTTTTTTTTTTGCTGTACCAGGGATTGAACTCAGGACCTTGTGCTTGCCAGGCAAGCACTTATTCTACTGAGCTATCTCCCTGGCCTGCCTTGACATTTTTGAAGGGATTTTCTTTACTGTTTTTAGTGTTTATGAGTATTATATAATTCTTTATTGCTAATTTAGGTTTTGCATTCTTTTTTTCTAGCAAAAAATGGCCCCATTTATGATGTAGTTTGGAATTCTAGTTCAACTGAGTTTTGTGCTGTCTATGGTTTTATGCCTGCCAAAGCAACAATTTTCAATTTGAAATGTGATCCTGTGTTTGACTTCGGAACCGGTCCTCGCAACGCAGCCTACTACAGCCCTCATGGACATATATTAGTACTAGCTGGATTTGGAAACCTGAGGGGACAAATGGAAGTGTGGGATGTTAAGAAATACAAGCTTATTTCTAAGCCAGTAGCTTCTGATTCTACGTATTTCGCCTGGTGTCCAGATGGTGAGCATATCTTAACAGCCACTTGTGCTCCTAGGTTACGTGTTAATAATGGGTACAAAATTTGGCATTATACCGGCTCTGTCTTGCACAAGTATGATGTCCCATCAAATGGAGAATTGTGGCAGGTTTCCTGGCAGCCATTCTTGGATGGAGTGTTTCCAGCAAAAACAGTAACGTACCAAGCAGTTCCAAGTGATGTACCCAGTGAAGAGCCTAAAGTTGCAACAGCTTACAGACCCCCAGCTTTACGAAATAAACCAGTTACCAATTCCAAATTGGTAAGTGAAATTTTACTTCTTTGGTTGGAAAAATTTCCATTGTGTGGAGCTATTTAGAACTTTTCTGTATATTTTTACATTTCTGGGAAAGATAGTATGATACTGAATTTTTTTTCATACTGTTTGTATCAGCAGCTCAAATTCAAGTGCTGTTAGGCTAGATCAGATGTGATGCAGTAGTAAGTGGAAAAGAAGGGTGAGAGCACGTGGCCTTTGCAAAGGCCTTAGCAGCTTGACTGTGATAACTCATTCTTTCCCTAGAAAATTTTGTTTTAGTTGGTTAAAATGTTTGGATTTCAAGGCAATGGATCTGCTTATGTGCAATTTCCCAAATTTTAAAACACATTTGTTCTCCTCAGGCCGTTAGTTCCTCACCTTTGCTTTAAAGTTATGACCAGAGTATTGATCAGGTTCTTGTGTACTTTTAAAATGTTAGCATTTCAGAGCTCAAAAGAGAACACCGATTAATTCCTCAGTTTCTGTGATTATGTTAAGATATAGTGCTTCAAGAGTGAGTAGCCATATTATTGGTGTTACTAGAAAAGGGACCACATAACAGCAGTGAACTAGGGTTCTTCCAAGTGAAAGGGGCTGTACAGGCATTTGATTACTAGGCACCCAGGGAAGTTGATACTTTTCCTAAGAATAAATAAATATTCTTATGCCTTTATTATGCCACCTCTTTACTTTCCCAAAACCAAAAGAATAGCCGTTCCTTAACTAAACAAAAAGTTCAGAACTTAACTCCCATGTTATATGTAAACGTTGCTTAATCTTCTAATCTCTTGAGTTTTACAAATAAAGATCTGACAAGTAATTCTTTTGTAAAAAAAAAAAAAAAAAGTGAGGAACTGGGTTTCTGTTCCCTCCAGAGAATATTTTCGATACCTGATTTCATAAGAATCATGTGTCTCTAATAGGGCTTCCTGGTTAGGTCAGTTGTTAAAAGTGCCTGCTTGGGCAAACTCAGCCAGGCGCAGGGGACCACTGATCCCAGGCTCCACAAGCCACACCAGACCTGCCCTCAATGCAGACTGAGATAGGAAAAAAAAAAATATTCTTCTCTAATAGTGCTAAAAAAACTGATCTTTAAATAAAACTAGGGACCAGGGAGATGACTCAGTGGAATAAGCACTTCCCTGGCAAGCACAAGGGCCTGAGTTTAATCCCTGATTCTGCCAATAAATAAACAAACAAATAAATAAAACTAAAAGGAATTATGCTAGCTTTAATATATATATATATATATATATATATATATATATATATATATATATATATAATATATAATATATCTTTCAGGTATATATATATACCTGAAACCAACTAATAGGAAGACCTTCATTAAATTCATTCTAACATTTGGAGTATAACTACTGATAGGAATTTTGAAGTGTTCTTTGCCAGTGATATTGAAATAAATTTGATGTTTTTATCTTATACGGACAAAAATATGTAAGTGTTGTACATAATTTTAAAACATGGGCTCTGTTTGAGAATTGCTTATTTTACATTTTTTCATAGCATGACGAAGAACCACCGCAGAATATGAAACCACAGCCAGGACATGATAAGCCATTATCGAAAACAGCCCTTAAAAATCAAAGGAAGCATGAAGCCAAGAAAGCTGCAAAGCAGGTATGTTGAGTACTACTACTAATCTTTTCAGAACAACCCATTAAATTAGCTTTAAATGTAAAAGTTTAAAGAACTGTGGCCCTAAAGATTTGATGGTACAGAACATAGACTTCCACTACAGTTCTTTGGCATTTCTTTGCCTTTGAGTTTTTAAGTAATATAGCCTATTTGATAGATGGTGATTCTGTTAGTGTTTCATCACAATGGCAGAGTACTTACTCAAGATCTTATAAGGTCAAAAGATTTCTTATGTCTTAGTCTTGGATATTCTAATCCATCAGTTAGGCCTGTGGCAGGCACCACATCATGGCAGCCATGAAGTGGAGCTGAACGATTCACCCTACCAGCCATGGAGCAAAGGAAAGATGGGAAAGGGCTGGGGTCCCACATCACCTTCAAGAGCATGTCCGCTGTAACCCATTAGGTCCCACTTTGGAAGGGCTCTACCATCGACCTCCCAATAGCACTGGTGACCCAAGGGTTGCCACATGAACCTTTGGGGGGTGGTCAAGATATATAGTGTAGCAATGATGAAGGTAACTGGACCTGACCTTTATAACTTGAGATTCCACTGGGTTATACAGTATGTTTCCTGCTGCAGAGCCTTTATAGTAGAACCTGTGTGAAGTCTAGTTTTGGAGAGACTGGAAGTTATATGATAGTACCTCTGTTTTGTCACCCAATGTGACATTACTTTTGAAATTCTTCAACTGAGAATCTACTGTTGATACCCCTTATTGTTCTAATTTATTTGTTTTATTATTTTGGGGGGTTTTGTGGTACTAGAGATTGAACTCAGGTATTATATATTGAACATACTAGTTCAGTTATATTCTACCAATAAGCTATGCCCACACTCCTTTTTAAATTTTATTTTGAAATAAGTTCTTGCTAGTTTACTCAGACTGGCCTTGAATTTACAGTCCTGCCTCAGCTTCTCAGGCAGCTGTGATTACAGGTGTGTGCCCCTATACCTGGCTAAAATAAGTTTGTATTTGATTATATAGTTGAAAAATTCATATCAGTGTAAACACAACTGACAGGTTGTGATAATATTGTATGGCTCATGGTGGTAGCATGGCCAACTAGGCTAGAAATGTCTTGTTAGTGAAGTCATGTGTTCATGGTGAAAATGTTCATGGTGAACACTTTTGAGATTCAGACAAAGTGGATGTCTTGTCTGTTCAGACTACTTTATAACAGGACACCTTGGAGTGGGTAATTTTTAAACAGAAATTTACTGCCCACAGTTCAGGAGAATAAAGAGAGAGTCCATGAGCACAGGAATATCTGGTGAGAGAGAGCTCTTTCTCATTGATAGCAACCTTTTTTGTAGCCTAGCCTAGTGGAAAGGGCAGGGGTGTAGGATTCTATTCCCTTTCATGAATGTAGGGTCCTTATAATTTAAGTAGGGCAAAGGCCCCTACTTCCACATTGGGCATTGGATGTTCCCACATAGAAAAAACTTTCCCTTGGCACTTTGTTGCCTAGCTGAATTGTTCTGATGGTGGGGAAAAGCAAACCTTTTCCTGCTTGTTATGTGCACTTTCCTCATACATACTCTGTAGCTTTGGAACACACACGAGTGAAACCTAAGGCCTCTCACTTTCCACACCGTCCATATAGTGATGGTGCATCCCAGAATATCCAGAAATCTCAACCGCTGGTGACTGTATGGAAATCACCTAGTTTACTCTGATAAAGACTGTGGATTGAAATACTTTAATGTTCTCATTTTTGAAATTGAATTTTTAAAAAATTTTCCTGAAGGAAGCAAAAAGTGACAAGACTTCAGATGTGGCACCAGCTCCTACTCCACAGAGCATACCACAGAATGTTGTCTCACAGTCAGCTTCTGGTGACCCTGAAGTAGACAAAAAAATCAAAAATTTGAAGAAGGTAAGAGACTGAAATGAAAAGCAGATGTGTATGTAGAAAGGAGTGTATCTACGAATTATATAAAGAAAAAATGGATACTTTAAAATGGTATCTTTCTCATGAAACACTGTGATTTAGGAATGAAACTCATTTTAATTCTATTCACTAATGTTTGAAGGCTATTTTATTAATTTTTAAAGTACTAATTTATATTTGTATACAAAATGCTAAACACTTTTATATTCATTGTTTCATTATACACCTGTAAGATAGGAACAGATATTTTACCCCCATTTTAAAGATGAAGAAGTAGGAGAGCTGAGGTTGCAGTTTAGTTTTGAATCCTGGTCCACCAAAGCAATAATAACAGCAATAAAAGATGAAGAAATGGAAACCAAAATTTAGTTAACATGTAAAATTGCAGGGTCTCTGGAGTATTTCCTAGCTGCATTACGACATTCCTCTTAAGCTCTGAACAGCTTACCCTGGACAGCGCATTAGTTTACTTGCTGACTATCCTGAGCACTACTCAAGTAGGTGTCATTTCAGCCAGTTGATTCTTGCATTAATTAAATTTGATAAAATTGTGATTTTTTTTTTTTTTTTTTTTTTTTTTTTGGCAGAACTGGGGATTGAACTCATCCCCTTGCACTTGCCAGGGAAGCACTTATTCCACTGAGCCATCTCCCTGGCCCTAAAATTGTGATTTTTATATTTCTTTTCATATAGTCTTACAAAATATACAATTTTTGGTCATTATGTATATTTACATAATTAGACTGGTAAGATAAGGTCCAGTTCAGTGGAGTATTGAAATGAATGATGAAATAAGTGATCTGTTTATGGACACTCACATTTGTGTGTACACAAATGATAACATTAAAAGCTTGGAAACAATATTGCTAGTTCCCATTTTTTTAATATTTAGCTTTGAAAACAGTCTGCTTTAACATTTTAATAGACTGTTTTTGATGGAAGTGGTAGATAGTTCTCCTTTTTTTTTTTGGCGGAACCAGGGATTGAACTCAGGCCCTTGCACTTCCCAGGAAAGCACTTATTCCAATGAGCCATCTTCCTGGCCCAATAGTTCTCCTTGATTCAAGTTTCATAATCATTATTGGCTTTTAATGAGAAAACTCACATTAGAATTGGCTTTACCTTGCTCTTGACTGACTTGATGTTTGCAGAAACTGAAAGCAATAGAACAACTAAAAGAACAAGAAGCAGCTGGAAAACAATTAGAAAAAAACCAGGTATTTTCTTGCATTTTTTATTTGAACTAATAGTCATTACTTCCTTTCCCTGTTTATTAAAAATAAACATTTACATTTGTTCTGTAGTATTAGTATGTTTAAAAGTTTTCCTGGGTTAGTGGTGTACACCTATAAATTGCCAGCACTCAGAAGGCCAAGACAAGAGGAGCACCACAGGTTTGAGGCCAGCCTACACAGTTAGTCCAGGCCAGCACCACAAGTTTGAGGCCAGCCTACACAGTTAGTCCAGGCCAGCCTGAACTACATAGCAAGACCATGTCTTTAAAAAAAAGATTAGAGGCCAGGGATAAAACTCAGTGGGGAAAACAAAAGGGGTGGGGAATATAGGCTAGGCTAGGAATAGAATAAATAAAAATTAACCTTTACTAGGGAGGGATATGATATACAGTAGATGATAGTGAATGACAAAGTTACTTTTCCTGAGGGACATATGAATGCTGTCACTGCTGAGAATGGTGAAAGTGTATTATGTTATACAAATAAATCTCTTCCTATATCTTAGCTAGCATTTTCTCCTTCCTTTTCTGAGCAATTTTGAGGTCAAATGAAGAGACACTGAGACAACTACTGTCCTTTGTTCCTCTGATTCTGATTCATTCTAGATAATTTAGAACTGATATTTTTTAATCTGTGTTTTCCAATGAATCTGCTAAAGTGTAAGAACTATTCCTTCTCTGAACTTTTTCTGACATACTATAGATCCAGTAAATATTTCATTTCTGATTTAATAACTTCATTGTTTTATACTTTTCTAGTTGGAGAAAATTCAAAAAGAGACAGCCATTCTCCAGGAGTTGGAAGATTTGGAATTGGGTATTTAAAAATTCACTGAAAGCAAATCAATGCAAGCATCTCTATTAAGCCTGTTGGTATACCTAGGAGCCTACATTTAATGTTGGCCTGAAGAACCATTTATCCAAGATTCTGCATATGTATGAAATTTAACAGTTATCTATCGACATTTATATCCTGTATTATGTCAATATATAATAAAGAAATGCCTGAATTTTTCAGTTAAGCTAGACACATTAAGAGATACTAATTTTTAACTGGGAACAGTGTTTGCTATGTAAATGATTAAAAACATTTTAAATTTGTTTTTGTCTCGTAAGTTTGTGAGTAATGTTAATTATTAAAAGTCATATATTGAATTATATAATTTTTACAACAAAACTGTATGCTGTGGGTATTATCTATTAACTCTATGCTGTGGGTATTAATAATTATTATAAATGAAGGACCTCAGGCCAAAAATTAAGCAATTTGCCAGTGTCCGAAAGCTAAGAAGTGGGACTTAAACTTAGGCAGTCTGATTCTAGAGCCTATTGATAGGTTCCAGCCTGAGTATGAATTGCTGAATTATTATGGTGGTCGTCTCACATGGTGGAAGCCCAAAAACAACAGTTTATCTTCCCAGTGACCACTTCTCTTTCATCTCCACCCCAGCCCCAAATACAACTTCCTTTTACCTTTCCCACGCCACAGAGGAGCTCTCTTGGGCACCTTTTGTGTCACTGAGCCTGCCCCTCAACCTCCACCGTTAGCAAAAACCTATATAGTCCCAGCTTGCCTTTGTCTCAAATGGAGGCTCTGCGCCATCTTCCTGGGTCCTCTCCGGGCCCTCAGTGAAGGTCTTTCTTTCATTTCTGCTTCTCTGTGGTGCCGAAAACCTGGTAACTCTGATCTAGGTTACTATGATGCACTGGTTCACACAGATAAAATTCTCTTGCCAACTCTGCTCAGTGGTTTTGTTTTGTGGGTTTTGTCTTTCTTGTTCTTTTGTTGTTGTTTACTGGGAATCTAATTTAGACCTTGTGCTCACTGGGCAGGCATTATGCCGCTATCTGCTCAGTGTTTTGAAGGACATTGTGATTGCTAGGTCCTAAACTGTACACCTTTAAATTTTTATGGGTTCTGCCAAATTACCCTCTTTCAGGGTTTGTACTTTTTTTTTGTCTTTTGGAGACAAGGTTTCACTGTGCAGTTCTGGCTGGCCTTGAGCTCACTTTGTAGCCCAGGCTGGTTTCAAACGATCCTCTTGCCTCAGCCTCCCAAATTCTGGGATTACAGGTGTATACCACCACACCCAGCTAAGGTTTGTACTTTTAACAGTAAAAGTTTTTTATTAGTTATTAAGTATTATAAGGCCTCTAAATTTTTGCCAAATTGAGAAGGGGGAAATGATGTTGTTACCATTACATGTTTTCTTTTTTTAGGAATTTGTTAATGTACTTCCCTAGATTTTTTTTTTTTTTTTTTTTTTTTTTTTTTTTTTTTTTTTTTTTTTTTTTTTTTTTTTTTTTTTTTTTTTTTTTTTTTTTTGTCTTTTTGAGACAGGGTCTCACTGTGCAGTTCAGGCTGGCCTTAAGCTCCCTTTGTAGCTCAGGCTGGTCTCGAACTCACAACAATCCTCCTGCCTCAGCCTCCCTAGTGCTGGGATTACAGGCCTGCGCCACCACGCCCAGCTTGTACTTCCCTAGATTTAACACTAGTATTTTTAATAAATTGTTTTTCTTTTTCCTTTGGCCATTTCTGTATTTATTTGACTTTACTCTTAATTTGCAAGAGTGTCCTATTAAGTTCTTAATTTTTTTTCGTGTTTGGTATGATATAGTTGGGTTTGGTTTTCTTTGACTTGACTTGTTTTATTTATTTTTGTTTTGTTTTTTTTTAATGTATTTGGGCATAGGGTCTCACTGTACAGCTTGGACTGGTGGTGATCCTCCTGTTTTCAGCTTCCCAGCGCTGGGATTACAGGTGTGCTCCACCATACCTAGTCTTTGACTTGCCTTTTGAGACAGGGTCTTACAATAGGCTGGGCTTCAGCTCCTTAGGTAGCCAAGGCTGACCTGAGTGCTAGTGTGAGAAGCAAGTGCCACCACACTTGGCTTGGCTCTTAACAATTGTACATAGAAACCATATGCACAGAATTTTTAAACATTCAAGCAGTTCATGTTTAAAATGAAAAGTATTGGGCCGGGAAGATAGCTCAGTGGAATAAGTGCTTCCCTGACAAGCGCAAGGGCCTGAGTTCAATCCCTGGTTCCACCAAAAAAAATAAATAATACAATTATCTTATCTGTGTTCTGGAGAAACAACTATCAATCATGTTTCCTCATCATAAGCTACATCCCCAGCCCTTATTTTTACTTACTTTTTTTTTTTTTTTTGGCAGAACTAGGAAATGAACTCAGGCACTTACACTTTCCAGGGAAGTACTTATTCCACTGAGCCATCTCCCTGGCCTTATTTTTTGAGACAGGGTTTTGCTGTGTAGTTCAGGCTAATTTGGAACTCATGTACTGCAGGCTAGCCTTGAACTCACAGCCATCCTCCTGCCTCATTCCCTCGCACCCCCCAGTGCACCATCACACCTGGCTTTCTCATTTTATTTTGAGACAGGGTCTTGCTAAACTGCGTTGTCTAGGTGGGGCTCAAGCTTGCAATCCTGCCTCAGCCTCTAGAGCACTGGGATTGCAGGTATGTGTCCCTATTGCTTGTTTACATATGCATACTTTTCAATTTTTTGACAAAGTCTTGGTCTGAAGCCCAGGCTGGCCTCCAGTACAGGATAGTCATCCTGCCTCTACTTCCTGAGTACTGGGATTTTAGGTGGGTGCCACTCTGCCTGGTTTACATATACATACATTTTTTTTTTTTAAGTGAGGGTAAATACGCACTGTTCTGTACCACATTTTTTTTTTTTTTTTTTGTCATTTTGAGACGGTCTCACTAAGTAGTTTAGGCTGGCCTTTAACTCACTTTGTAGCCTAAGCTGGCCTCAAACTCAAAGCACTCAAACTCAAATGCTAGGATTATAGGCATGCATCACCACACTTAGCTCTCAAAATATTTTGAAGATCATTCCACAGCAGTGCATCTATATAGATAGATTAATATATATCCGATATGTCTATGGATCTCTCTATATATATTAGATTTAGATTTATATATTGTATCATTTGACCGGGTTTATAGCAGTATACATTTGGGTTATCAAACTCAACCATGTATATACCCATGTCCAGATAACAAAATATGAGCCAGGCATGGTGGTGCACACCTATAATCCTGTCTCTCAAGAGACTGACAGGATACCTGTGAGTTCAAGGCCAGCCTGAAACACATAGGGAGACTTTAAAGGCCAAGAAAAATAACAAAATATGGGTGATTAGTGTTCTGGAGTTGTATTGTGTTCAGGTTTTGAGGAATTAGTTTCATGGTGACTGCTACTTGGGGGTCATTTTTGTGCTGGTAATATTTTAAATGGTTGAGAAAGGATAATGGGAAAATTAAGAGTTTTTATACAAGTGGCATTTCAAAGCAGCTCTTGGATTTCCATCCATGTATAAATACATTAGCATTCAAAGCTGGCCAAACAAAAAGCCATAGGCAGTAAAATGACAGAGCTTACCTTTGACAAGCCCTGCTTCTCCAGTCTTCGGAATACAGTGTTTTGCTCTTTGAGAAAGGTAGAGTTCACTAAGCCCACGTGCCGTATCTTGTTCTCTGGTTCATACTCGGCTTCTGTGACATAAACTCAAATCACACTTAGAAAGCATAACCTTCCCACGTGTTCTTCATGTTTATGGATCAATTTGTCAACATCTAAGTGCCCTCCAAGTGACAAAGAAATACAGTACGCTTAGAGATAGCATTTTAAAATGTCATTCATAGGTATGCTTATTTGTATATTTATAAATTGTTTTGTCTAATGAAGTTGAAGGCGAAATTTAAGATCTGCTACCAAAATTATGTGACCAAGATACATTAAGAAAAAAGCATCTAATGTATAGTGATATGAAAGTATGGGAAATTATCCTCACAGTATTTCTTGTTCTTATTTCCCTGGCCTGTGGGAGATTTACACTCTCCATCCCTTTAAAGTTAGTCATTAATACAAAGCTGACAAAATGTTAGTGTGAAGGGAGGTGTCTCATTTCTGAGCAAAAGCATTTATGCACTGGTAGTGATTCTTCATGCTTTTACCCACCCTGTGTTTGGGAAGGCGATGTCATGGGTGATGGGTCTTGAGTGACCCCAAAACAAAGTCTTTTATGACTCATATTGGCATATAGTATGTGTGAGAAATAGGTATTTGATTTTCAAGCTAGTTAGGTTACAGACCTCCACCCTGTCAGTTACACAGCCTTTCTCAGTTTCAGTTTGAGTAGCTGGTGGAATATCAGTTGGGCCAATGATACAGCCTTAGCCATGGATGCAAAAAGGGGACCCCAGAGCCGAAATAGGATAAAGTAAACTGGAAAGGTGAAAAAGCAAAACTAAGAGGAATTAAAGGACTATAATAAAGAGGGAGAAGAATGCATTAAATTTTATGTACTCTTTTGGTCCAGCAAATTCACCTCTAGGAATATATTCAAAGGAAGTAATTATAGACCTGCATAAAAACTACATTTTAAAAAAGTTAATCCCAGTAATTTTTCTATCACTGAAAACTTAATGATAGAGAATACTATAGAGCCTTTAAAAAATGATGGAGTGCATCAAAGATTGTCAAACCACAGCTAAAGCCTGCCTAGACTCATTTTTACATTTTTTTTAAATGTTTGAAAAATCTGAATTACTTGATGATACATAAAAATGATGAGAAATTCAGATGTCAGGGTACAGAAGTTTTTTGGGAATACAGCCATGCTTTTTATATAAATACTCATTTTTTTAAGTACTAAGGATTAAACCCAGAGTCTTCACACTGAGCTACATTCTCAGTCTTTTTTTTTAATTTTAATTTTTACTTTTGAGATGGACTCATTAAATTGGCCAGACTGAGCTTGATCTTATTGTCTTCCTGCCTTAGCCTCCCAGAGCGCTGGGGTAATACGGATGTGCCACAGTGCCTGTCTTGTGGGATAGGTTGAACCTAATGAAATCACAGACCACCATCCTATTTCAGGCAAACTGCTATGCTAGTGGTGATTAGACTCAGGACCTTGCTCTCCAGGAAGACACTTGAGCTACTGAGTTATGTCTCTAGCCCTATGTTATTTTTAAAAAGCTAAGTTAAATACGTCTTAAAACTACCCCATCAGTGGGCATGATGGAACTTGCCTGTAATCCCAGCACTCAGAAAGCTGAGGCAGAAGGTCACTGTGATCTGGGCTACTTCAGCAGGTTCCAGGCCAGCCTGCAGTACTTAGTGAGACCCTGTCTCATAAAGTACAGTACACATAAGTCCCAAGTAAAATTTAAACCAGAAAGTCTGCTATTTGCTGCAATTCGAAACAGTGGAAAGGGGCCAGGGAGATGGCTCAGTGAAATAAACATTTCCCGGGCAAGTACAAGGGGCCAGGGAGATGGCTCAGTGAAATAAACATTTCCCGGGCAAGTACAAGGGCCTGAGTTCAATCCCAGGTTCGGAAAAAAAAAAAAAAAAAAAAAAAAAAAGGTGGAAAAGTTAGATTTCTTAAAATGTATTAAGGTGAGCATTGTTTAAAAAACTTTTATTTTTTTGCGGGCTCAGCCCTCCCTGAGGGCAGGGCCGGCGCAGCATGTGGTCCCCTGCCCCTGCCTAAGCTTGCCTGAACAGGCGGTTTAGACAGCTGAATTATCTTGCCGGCCCCAAGGTGAGCACTGTATGTGTGGCTGTCCCGACTGCCACCTAAAAACATACTCCACGAAGAGCCACACTGGTGCGGAAACTCCCTCCATTCCCACAGCATGGTCACCGCTGTGAGGGACAGCTCCACGGAGCTACTAGCACCGCCGGGTCCCTGCCTGGGTGCTGATGGCCTGGGCTCCTGAGGCCGATGGTAGGACGCAGGAGCCCACCACAGTTGCAGAGTAAGTGTTTTCTCTTTCCTCTAGCAGTGGAGCTTTCTTTCACTTTTTAGGATGCCAAGGCCTGGGATGATCTGAAGCTGAGCACTGTCTCTGACAGCAGTTTGCAGTACTCGGGACAGGAAATGCTGCAATCATGTGTACCTTTTTTTTTTCTTTTTTATTATGTTTATGGGTGCATTTTAGGTACAATGATCACATTCATCATAGGGTCTTTTTTTTTTTTTTTTTTTGGCAGAACCAGGGAAGCACTTATTCAACTGAGCCAACTCCCCGGCCCCAATCATAGGGACCTTTTACCTTTACATGGTATGACTTGATTTTTCCCCTTTCCCTACCCTCCCTTCAACCCCTCTTCCTTGTCTTATTTACAAAAGCTTTGCTTCCTTCATTTTTTTCTTTATCTTTTTCCTTCCTTCATCCCCACCACTTCTTGGTTCCCCTTCGCATTTGAACATTTTCTTCCTATTTCACAGTACCAATTACACATTTTGGTCCTTCTGTATGGTTTCGACTTCTCACACCAGAGAAATAATACATAGCCTCGAATGCAACGCGCGTTGTTGCCCACAGAAAGCCTCGAATGAGTTGTGCAGCTCCTGAGATGTCAGGGAAGTGACTGGAAAACCAGTTGTGTATTTTTTTTTTCAGGGGAGGGTCTACAGGGTGTTCAGGGTCCCACTACTGGTTCAGACTAGTAGTGATATACCTGTTTATAGCCTCCCAAAAGCTGGGATTACAGGTTTGTGCCACCACACCCAGTCTCAATTGCCCTCTCAGGGCGCCGCAGGGGCGGGGCCAGTGCTGCAGGCCAGGAGATGGAACCCCAGCCCCTGAGCCTGCTTGCAGTGCTTTAATCCGTTAATATCTGAGAGTCCACAAGACTTTGCTAAACTATTTGGCCACTTTGTATGTTCTAAGGTTTCAGCTTTTAGACCACTGGTCTTTTTGATGTCTCAGATTTGCTGCCTGTGCCTCTTTTTGTGCTGCCACAGAAATCCTGCAGAGAGGCAAACTTAGGTGCTTATGCTGTTATCTAAAATTGGACATTAGTAAAGCACATGCCTAAAAGTTTTTTTAGCTGGATGTGGTGGCTCACACCTATAATCCCAGCACTTGGGAAGCAGAAGCAGGAGGATTATTGTAAATTAGAGGCTAGCTTGACCTACAAAGTGAACTCAAGGCCAGCTTGAATTGCATGGCGAGACCCTGTCCCTGCCACCCCCCAGTTTTTTTGTATGTTTAAAATTAATTTGAAAATAAAAGCATTTTATTCATAGTTTCTCATCTGGCCACTAGAGGGTTCCAAAGGTTAACAGTGTAACATGTGGAAACTAATGAGAAATTTGAAATTTTAGAACATAATCTGGAAAAAGTTACTAACTTAAAACTTGTCATTTTGCTGGGAGTGATGGAGCACATGTGTACTCTGGGAGACCAAGGCTGGAGGATCACAAGTTTGAGCCCCACCTGGGCAATTTAGTAAGACCCTGCCTCAAAAATAAAAACTGGGACCCGGGAAGATGGCTCAGTAGAATAAGCACTTCCCTGGCAGGTGCAAGGACCTGAGTTCAGGTGGAATCCTGGTTCTGCCAAAAATAAAAAATAAAAATAAAAAAATAAAAGTAAATGAATAAAAATAAAAACTGGATAGTCATTTTAGTAGCTTGGAATACTGTGCTCTATTTTCTCACTATCAAACTCCTTCAGTTAGGTATGTTGGCACACACCTGTAACCCCAGAACTAAGGAGGCTGAGGCTGGAGGACTGTCCCAAGTCCAGGGCCAGCCTGGACTACATGATGAGCTCAAGGCCAGCTGGCCTAATAGATGTGTTGTAAGTTTTTTTTTCCCTTCAGTCACTTTCCAACCCTGCAAGTCATACTTACTGTCAGTTTCCTAAGCTTGACTTCTATCCAGTGATCTGGTGACTGCAAATGAGTCCTGCTTATTTACCCACAAAGAGACTATTTTAAGTGGTCACTGGTGCTGAGGGGCTATGACACCTTGAACAGGTGCCTCCCCTATCTTGTAATTGTATCTTCCCAGCAGGGACATTTGGATCCCTTAAAAGGGATCCAAAAGTCCCTGGCTTTTGCCTTGACCCCTAGCTCCCCAATCATATCAGAGACAATCCATTCATACTTATTGACTGAAATAATACATTTAAGTCACAAAATTGAAGCAGAAATTTGTGTTTTAAATGCAGTTCACAGTGGGGCATGGTGAGACACACCTGTGATTCCAGCATTCAGGAGGCTGAGGCAGGAGGGTTACTGTGAGTTCAAGGCCAGCCTGGGCTCCTTAATGGAGTTGAAGGCCAGCCTGTACTACACACCGAGACCCTGACTAAATAAATAAATTTTAAAAGTATGTAAGTAAGTTCACAAAGGACTTTCAAGGAATTTCAAATAGAGAGTGATACTATGACCAATGGCAGAGGACAATCAGTCAGCTTGGAGCGCAGAAGAAGCAGGACCCATTGCATGATTTATGGTGCCCACTGCAAAATCGAAGTGTGGAGCTCCCTATTCTTAAAATAGAGGGAGAAAAGCATTAAACCAAGCCCAGAGCGCTGCTATGGACAACCATACAGACACCAGTGAAATTCCAACTCCCTCTGAGATAAACAAAAGCACTTTAGTTTGTTCCTGGAGGACAAGAGGGAAAGCAGAACTAGGAAGACTGCTGGAAACCTTTGGGCTAGAACTGCAGAGGAGAAAGGTTTTTATTTTCTATTTGTTTTTTCCTCTATTACCAAAGTAACATACATTCTTGTAGAAGAAAATGTGACCAGGGAAAGCATTTCAAGAATGTGTATCTTTTTGTGTAATTTTAAAATATAAAGACAGCAACATGGTAAGGCTTTGCTACTTTAGTAACCTGATCTTTTGGGTTGAAGTGGTAGCTCTTGGGAGGCCCTGGGCTCAATTCTCAGCATTACAAAACAAATACACCTCATTTTTTTTTCCTTAACACTATATTTTAGCATTTTTTTGGTCATATATTGAGCCTTTTTAATACACAGATATATATGTATATATGTATATATATATTATATATAATCTCCAAATATTTATACATATATTAAATATATATTATATACATAATCTCCAAATATTCATGTATACATTTATATGACTTTTATTATAGAATTTTTTTATTGTTATAGAAAATTTAAAGCAAATTTTTGGGGAAAACATGCCGGCCCTGACCCCAGGGCGTACTGAGAGGGCAACTGAGACTGGGTGTGGTGGTGAGTGCCTATAATCTCAGCTCTTGGGAGGCTGTAAACAGGTGGATCACTACGAGTCCAATCAGTAGTGAATTTTAGCATATTTTTAAAAAATTAATTCTTTAATGTATTTTTCATTTTTAAATCTTATTGATACATTTTAAATATACGTAGTGATCACATTCATGATAGGGAATTTGTACCTATACATTATATAACATGATGCTTTTTTCCCCCCAATTCCCTGATCCTCCCTTCAACCCCTCTTCCCCTCCTTATTTATAAGTTTTGTTTCCATTTTTTCCTTCTATTCTTATTTTAAATCTTTTCCTTTTCCCCCTTAGTTTTTCAATGAATATTCTAAAACATTTTTTGACAAGGTCTCCCTATGTATCCCAGGCTCATCTTTCATATTTCATATTAATCATGTGAATAGATGTGAATAAATTGTATTTCATTATTAAAATGGCATCAACACACCATGCTTTAGCTCAGTACATGAGGCTGAGGTTATTTTCTTTGGTGTTAGGTGCAGAGGACTTCCTGGCTGGCTCCCTCTGAAAGAAGACCATTTGTCTTCCCTGTGGCTAAGTCTTGCCCTGCTTTATGTATTGAGATGAACAGAGCTGGCTAGGAAAATAGTCTACCTTCTCAGTTGGAAGCAATACAAGTGGGACCAGCCAAGGCCCTGATGTGCAATGACACAGGTCAGTGATGTGTGTCTATAGCTCCCTACTACTAAGTGTGAGCTAGGCCAAGAGAGTCCACACTGTCGGCTGGGACTGAGCCTTGAGAAAGAGGTTTCCATATCCTAGGGCCAGAAAGCCAGACAGCAAAGCTGAACCATTCAACCAAAGCTACAAAATACTAACTCAAATGGCAGCGTTATGTAGATCCCTCCCTGACTTAGAGGCTACCTGTTACTGGAACCCAGTGCTCCTTCTGCAGACTTCTCTGCACATCACAGAGGTGCCACTGTCCCCAGCTCACAGTGCACACACACTGTCCTCACAGTCATTCAGGGCCAGGCCACTTCCTTCACAAATGAACAAAGCCCTGGCTCCGCCCTGGCTAGCGACCTTTGTACCAGTTAAGCCATTGTACTGAGCCCCTTTGCTCCCCACAGCAGCAGATATGTCTTCTGTCTCTTTATTCTCACCATAGGTTGCACGGGAAGTGGTAGACTGGAATTTACTTACTAAAATTTCAACAATTTTTCCCTGAGGTTACAAATATAAACCCTCCAGACTACAATGAGGCCCAGATGACTATCTGTATTAGGAATTTTTTGGAACTAAAATCTTTCTTTATGCTTTATTTCTTTAGGCTAGATTTAAAAGTGAAATTGTTGGGTCAAAGTTTATGAACATTCTACAACTGGCTTTATATTAATAAATCACAATCAGAACTACACTTTTTTTTTTTTACTAGAGATACTTTAGTAGTTTATATAGTGGAGTCCCCATTTCCAAACAGTGTCATTAACCTTGACTATTGTTTTCTTCCCTTTCAGAGTTACTACAACTTGATAAGCACCTCTTATTTTCTTGGTCAGTGTCTTTCAAGGCTTAAGACCCCCAAGTTCTTTATTGTTCTGTACTCCTTTAACTCTTCCCATGCTGCACCAAGTCACAGAGTAGGTAGAAGCACCCACAAGTTGGGCTAGCAAGCAGTACTTGTGGTGAAGGCTTATTACAGCAGAGGACAAACAGCAAGAGCAGCAGGGCAAGGTGGATTCTGGAGAGCCTGGCAAAGTCAGGTATGAGCTGCCTTGTTTCCCATGATTTCTCACTGGGATCACACAGGAAATCTCAGTCATTCCCTCCTCCTCTCTCCCTTTCTCTGTGGGTGTGTGGTATGTCCCTGCCCAGGGTAGTCCTCTTTTGTTTCAGGTCTGTGGCTCTATAGAGAGGCTGGTGTCTTAACCATATCATGCTACTGGCCACGGCAATTGAAACTTAAGACTATAATGATCAAACAGATAAACCTCATCAGTTTTAATATTTGCGCAAAACACCCTAATCTATTAGGATTTCTAAATAAAACCATGAGGAGATTTGACTGATAGATGATAGATAGATAGATAGATACATAGATACACAGATAGATTAAATGCACTTTTGATGGACTGGCTCATATGATTATCCAGGCTGATGAACCCTGTGATCTGCCATCTCCATACAAGTACCACAAAAGATCCTAACAAGCAGAGGAGCCAGAGTCTAGAGGTAATGACACAGACTCCACGCCCAAGTGCCAGGAGCCCTGAAGTCCATAGTCCAAGGGCAGGAAAAGGTCCTAAGCCTAGTAGAGTACTGGAATTTACCATCTCCACCTTGTTACTCTGTTCAGCTCTTCTGGGGGCTGGAGGACAACCACCCACATGGGGAGGCCAATCTTTTTATTCAGTCTACCAAGCTAAATGCTAATCTCTTCAAGGAACATTCTCATGTTCCTAGTGAGATTATTTCATCTCAGAGTAAATTTTAGGAATAATAGTCTGTATTGATTCTGTCAGTGCAAACGTGCTTCTGAGACCCATATAGATCAGAAACATGTTTGGCCCCATTCTTTCTTCCGTTTTGGCTTATATGGCTTTTCTGGTTTCCAGGGTAACTGTGATGAAATACCATGGTTGCTGGTGTAGGATTTTGCAGGCTGTCACGCAGATTGCGGACCAGTCACAGGAATTTATGGTGGCATATGATTAAACTCTACTTCCTTTAATCAGTTCTGCTTTTTCCCTTATCTCTTCATGTTTATGATGTCTTAATAAGGCTGGGGAAATAGTAAAAGATTGAAGCAACAGAGGCAGGGTCATATAGAGTTGACTTGCCCAGGTGTGCCCCTATCTCTAAAGTATTCCAGGCAGGGTCACACAAAGTTGATTCTGTCTCAGTATCTCCTCTCTCTAAGATGAACAGAATACTAAACTAGAGTCTCTTTGGCTTAGGACAAAAGTAACCCATTAGGGCCACCATCCCTTACACTAGTATGTTGTCTATCGAGGTATCTGTTAGTCATTCTGACACATACCAGTAATTATCAAATCATTGCACTTGCACTAGTATGGCATGGTTGGTTGTTGCCAGTATATGTGATAAAATCATAAACCACTAACATTCTGAATAAGGCTTTCCCAAGAGGTGCTTGAAACTTCCTCAGGGTTCTAGATCTACTTGCAGCAAAGAATAAGCAAACAGACCTGATGTACTAATTTTCTTTTTTCTAACTGTTGCCACCCCAACTGTTTTCAGGGTCTGTTATTATTGCTATGTGTTAGTTAAAGTTGAGCTGCTACATTTAAAAGGGTTAAGAACAAAGTTTACCCAGGGGGATAGAATTTTGAAAATGCAACATAGACCAAGAAATAGAAAAAGGAGGGGATAAGAAAGGGATAAAAAGGGAGCTAAGATGGGTTAAGCACAGGTACCAACTCCCCAGAATAAATTTGATCATTACATACTTTAAACATATGCTAATAAAAACTATAAAATTATAAAAGGATCCAGTATAGTGGCACACACGCATAATCCTAGCACTCAGGAGGTTGAGGCAAGAGGATCACTGCAAGTTTGAGGCTAATCTAGCTTCATAGTGAGTTCAAGGCCAGTGTGGACTACCTAGGAAAACCTTGTCTCAAAAAACAAACAAAATGTTTTAAAAGAACAAAATTTAAGTCATGTAACAATTATACGGAGAGACCTTACATGGTGGGCAGTTCTACTCCCTCAGTTTCAGGGACTTAGATGACAGACTGCTAACTTCAGCATGGGGTTTCTAAGTTTATTTGGCACTGGTGGAGAAAGACTGAAAGTCTCAGCAAGGAGTTGCCTCCTGAGCAAGTGTGTAGCTTGGTCACATTGCAGTGGGGCTTGGAAGTACAGGCTTTGGCCAACCCACTTCTTTATTGCAGCCAGGAACAACAGCAAATGTTGTCTGCGTGTCACTGTGTGAGGGGCCCATGCCCCACCCTACCATAACAGGAACCTGGAGGCTGAGCCTGCAGATGCCCCATAAATAACTAAAAGCAGGAAAAAGCTTGGCATCTCTGTCTTCATTTTTGTATTTTCTCCTTTACTACCATGAAACTCAAGATCAGATCCCTCCTTGGTTCTACATAAGCATGATCACCACTTAAAAAGTGACACAAGGATAGCCCTAAATTTACCTAACCAGATTATCCCCCTTTAAGACTGAATGGTATACCGTGATACAATGAATGGGCACGGTAAAAGTGTTTATACACAATGGGGTACTACTAGGCCATAAAGGAGGACAAACAAGTCATTTGTAGGAAAATGGGTGTACCTTGAGACCATGTTAAGTGAAATAAACTAGACACAGAGCTTATATGTCACATGGCTTCTATTATATGAGAAACCCAAAGTATTTTAAAAAAAATAAAATAAAAGATAGATAATAGCAAATAGATCTCTTGCATATGGGAAGGGGTCCAAGAAATGGAGGGAAGGGAGAAAAGAGACAGAGAAGAAGAGCTTGATAGATTCCAGGCCAAGTACAAATCGCTGATTATTATGGTGGTCGTCTAACACGGCTGAAGCCCCATAGCACCAGCTTCTCTTCCCAGTGACCACTTTCACCCCCACACTGGCCCAGAATACAGCTTCCTTCTACCTCCCCCCCCCCCCCCCCCACACACACACGGGAGCCTCCACTCCATGTGCATCACTGAGCCTGCCCCTCAGGCTCCACCCCTTTCAGAAGTCCATCAAATCCCACCTCTCCTTTGTCTCAGGTCAGAGGATTACTGCCATTTTCCTGCAGTCCTCTATGTATCCTCAATACAGTCCTGTCTTTTGTCTCTGCTGCACCAAAAAAAAACCCAAAAAACAAAAAACATTTTGATGCCGTAACTCAGACAGGATGTGTGGCCCCTGGGGATCAACCTCCACCTCTGAGGGCACCCCCCACTCCTGCCTACAAGCTACCCTCCTCTCCATTGGGGCCAGCCTATCTGTTGCTGCTAGCTTGCATCCAGCGCTGATCCGTAGCCTCATTTCTCCCAGGTGAACCACTTCTTAGTTCCTAGGGTTTCCTGTCTTAGTCTCTCAGTCTCTCAGTCTCAGAAACGTGTAGGGCCATGTCAGGAACTCTACTGCATGTCCATGGGCAGTGGGGGCTGCCCTCATGTTCCTTGGGCAGGGCTACTGTCCTCATGTCCCAAGGCAGGATAGTTGCCCTCCTGTTCTCAGGACCCCGACCCCACTTTCTCAGTGATGGCCAATGAAAACAGGTGTGGGGATTCCTTTGTACCCATTCTCTTAAAGTTGGTGATGACCATTTTAAACAGAGTGGCCAGCTCTTGGCTTACCTCAAATTTGGTCACTATGGAAAACACGCCTTCCTGCCCGCCAAAGGACACACCACTGGGGTGCCTTGTTCATAGTCTTGGCTTCTTTACCCTCCAGAAGGTCATAAAACCCAAAAATGTTAATCTTTTACTGCCAGATGCCTTGGCTGTTATGCACTCCAATGGTAGCCAATGGCCTGACAGGGGACTTTTGACCCCTTAAAACTTCTTTTATGGCAATGTAAAATGGCCAGAAATCTCTCTAAAGCTTTTATTCCTCTCAGGACATACTCCTCCCTCCTTTGGGTATATGGGGTGACCCAAATACCTTTGGCTAATCTCACACCACCAGGCCCTGTTACCCATTACTCTATCCTTCTCATGACCCTCCTGACAATGTTCCTCCTCGTTTTCCCCACCCCCATGCCTACAACTTGCCCAGTGTCCTCACTCTCCTCAGTCAGCTCAGTTAGATCCCCCTCATTGCTGTGGTCATTCACTGTCACTCACCCTTTGCCTTCTGACATTCTCAGCTCCTCCCCCTCCTCATCTGCCCTCATCCTTTGCTGTCTGATGCTTCCAACCACCCCTCCTTCTGTCCCTCTTTGCCCTCCCCCATTTCCCAATGGACTCCATCCCACTCTGCCCTCTCCTATTAGTTTGCTCCCAGTTTAAAGATCTATATGTCATCCTTTCCTTTTGTTTGCCCTAAGCCAGGACTCTAATTCATTCGTCCCAAAGGCAGTTTTTGTGTCTTCTTCCACCAACTTCTCACTCTGGGGTAAAGTATGTGTGATCCAAGAACAGCTGATGGTGCAGTCTTCCCTGGCCAGGTGCATCCCCTCCCTCTGTCATCTGCTCAGGTACTGGAGCTGGCAGTGGTGGGGAGGAGTGCACACAACAGGTCACAGAGTGGGAGTGGCCCCTGGCACTGCTGCCACCCTAACTACCCTGCTCTTCCTGATGAGCCAGCTGCTCACCTCCCCTCACCCACCCTGGCAGGTGACCCCCTTTGCACTGCTTCCAGGACCTCCCCCAGCCTATGCCTGAATCGGAAAAAAAAGAAAGGTCTCTTTCTCCAGTTCAGTCCCTATCAGTGGGTCCCAGAAACCCACCGTAAGCTGCAAAATCTAGAGGAGTCCGCAGAAATGAATTTGTCTCAGTTGATAAAAATTTCTCAGAGGCTGCTTCATAATAGAGAGAATACAGAATGGAAACGTAGATAGGAAAAGAGGAAAGTGATGCTGGCAGCCTATAGGAAGGAGAGCCAGTCAGGATCCAAGAAAAAGTTGTCCTGCTCCCCTGAATCTAGACCGGTGTGCTCATTGCAGAGAGGGACATTTTGAGTGAAAACGTCCAAAGCTGCTAAAGAGGGAAAGGAAGGTGATGTTTGCGATTGACTCAGAGAAAGTTTCAGATTTATGAGGTCATGGGTCCCTGCCTCTCAGCTCCAGGAAACCCACATTTACTAACACTGTAGGGGAAGGCCTGTTAAGACTTTTGATAGGTTCTGATGCAGCTTTGTCAGTAGTTACCCAGTCAGTGGCCCCTCTTGCAAACAAGAGAGTGTTCAGTGTTTTCCAAAGGCTTGGGCAATAGACAATCCCCCAGGTCTGTCCTTTCATGTACCCCCAGTAACAATGGAGTTAATGGGACATGTGAAGCCAGTTTGAGACAACACATGATGCTCATGGAAGCTTAAAAAGGTATTAAAACCCACATTCAAAGGCAAGTCAAGACAGACCTATTGAGGAAATGTCAGTTCCCTGGAATATGCACTTGTCAGTCTGCAAGTCTAGAACAAATTGAGAGCTTCTGAGTTATCAGGGTTACAGTTATCACCCTACACTGTATTGTGTTTAATTCTTATACTCTGCTCAGTTTTCTTCCTCCCTCTCAAACTTGGTATACTGTAATGGACCTAAAGAATATTTTTTCTTTTTCTGAATTCCATGGTTTGCTGCATTTCAAAACTTGTTTGATTTGAAAAGGAGAATCAGAGGAGGGAAGGAAATATCAACCAATTTGGATAAGGCTCCCTTAATAAAAGTTTTCAGGGCTGGGGAGATGGCTCAGTGGAATAAGCGCTTCCCTGGCAAGCACAAGGGCCTGAGTTCAATACCCAGTTTCACCAAAAAAAAAAAAAAAAAAAAAAAGAAAGAAAGAAAAGTTGCTAATATTATTAATTTGAAAAGTAGAAGGGCTGGTGAGATGGCTCAGTGGCCTAAGCACATGCTCAGGCAAGTACAGGGACTGGGGTTCAATCCCCGGCACTACAGATTTCACCAGCCCCATGCTTGGGTGCGCTGCCACCAAGACCCAGTGTGGTGGTGCACACCTGCGACCCAGTGCTGGGGAGGCTGAATACAGGAGGCTCACTATAGTCCAAGCTGCAGAGGAAGACACTATCCCAAAAACATAAAAAAACTAAAAAATAAAAAAGTAGAATAGTAAAAATATAGTAACTAAATAAGAGGTTTTTATGCTTTTTGAATTCTTATGAGATCTCTGTTAATTGATCTACAGAAGTTCTGACTAGTCTTTTTATAATATTATAATCTAATTTGGCCAGAAATATACTTCAGTGTACTCTGATTTTGTAAAGATGTTTGTTTTTATGTTCTTTTTATTTCTTTATGGTGTTTGTATGTCATTCCATATGACATTCATCTCTTTATTTGAGCTTTGGGATGTAGACTTAAAAGCAAGCTTTCTCCTGAGTTACCAGTTGATTTAAGTGATATAAAAATTGGTTGACTCATAGGTAATCAAAAAATTTAAGCTAATTAAACAAAATTCATTAGAGTGGAGAGAAATTATTAGATAGCACTCTAATTGGTGGATAAAGGCCAGTCTTTGTTCACTAATAGCCACCCCCAGTAATTTGGTCATTGATTAAAAGATAAAGTTTTTCAAAAAAATTAATGTTTTCTCATAAAAGATGCTCTTGGTACAAACTAAATTAAAAAAAATTAATGACAATGTGTTAGTGCTAATATCATGGCATATTAAATACATTCATCCCTTCCAAATGTACAGTATTCTACAATATAAAAGTCATTATTTATAATGACATTTTCTTTCAGATTTAAATATAGGCCTTTCTCTTATGTGCCAGATATTTGTAATAAGAGGTTGACCGTAAGCCAACATAAGGTCATCAGTCAAAGGATAATTTTATAACAAAAATTTAGATAATATGTATACTGTGTGTCATTACATTTAGAGATGCTTAACCAAAATGGAGATATCATCATGACTGTTGTGCTACACTACCTGTATGACTGCTAATGTCACAGTTTATCTGTAAAACTATATAACTGTTGTCTGTTAACATTCTACAGTGATTTAACCACTAGAACATCCATGGTTTGTAAGAAATAACAGCTCTCTGGTTACCTTTTGTATGTCAAGGTGCTTAATACTCAGATAAAATTTTAATAATTAAGTGTGCTGCTCCCAACTAAGTATACTAATGTTGAACCTCAATTGCCTGAGGGCAAGACCTTGCTAATTCCCACTTCAGTTCCTCATCTGATCCTGACATTTCTGCCAAACTTAAAAGACATATCTCACCCCTCATTGAAAACATATCTCAGCCCTTACTGTCTTCAGTAATAGAGACAAAAAATTAAAACATGACAAACAAGTGAGGCTGCTTGGCTGCACTTGGGGCTCCCATCAAAGCAGAACCTAAGGCAAGGTGAAGCTAAGCCTAAACAAAATGGTGCCACCCAAGTCCCTCCTGTGTACCATGTTTCAAGTGCAGCTAAGGACACTGGGCACAAGCATGCCCCAACCCATAGGTGCCAATGGGACCTTGTCCCAGCTGCAAGCTGAAGGTCACTGGAAATGTGACTGTACCGTCTGCTAGGGAGCAGGTAATTCATCCAACTCCTTACCCACACAGGAGAACTTGCTGTAGCCAGATCCATCAGTAGTTGACCTGCTCAGTCTTGCTGGTGAAGAGGATTGATGAGGTACAGGGTCCATGGCCCCCATTAAGGTATGTTTGTCAGAGCTCCGAGTCTCACCGGACATCTAGGGTAACATGGTCTCTCTTCTTGTACACATGGGTGGTACATACAGTGTTCTTCCTAAGTTTTCAGATTGTTGTATTAGACTGTAGTCTCCATTGTGGGAGTTGATGTCTGACCTACATGAAACCCTTCAGACAAGGCCCATTCCCTGCTGACTCTATGGCAATTTTTTTTTTTTTTTTTTTTTTTGCAGTACTAGGGATTGAACTCAGGACCTTACATTTGCCAGGCAAGTACTTATTCTACTGAGCTATCTCCTCAGTCCCTCTATGGCAACATTTTTTTTTTGTGGCTAGCTCAGCATGCCCTGGGGGCAGGGCTGGTGTGGCATGTGGTACCAGGGATCAAGCCATGGTCCCTGCGCTTTGCCTAAGCTTGCCTAAGCAGGCGCTTTAGACCACTGAGCTATCTTGCCAGCCCTCTCTATGGCAATTTTTTAAAAATGTATTTATTTGATACAGGGGCTTCCTATTCAGTTCAGACATGCAATGGTCCTCCTGTCTTAGCACCTCCCAGCACTGGGATTACAGGTGTGTACTACCTCACCTGGTTTTGGAACTGTTATTTCTTACCAACCATGGATGTTCTAGTAGTTAAATCACTGTAAAATGTTAAACAGCTTAAGAACACACTGGTTTTCACTCATAATTTCCTTGTGATCCCAAATGTCCCATACCTCTCATGGGGAGAGATCTCATCCAAATTTCCACTTGTCTTTCACCTCTCTCCCCTATAAACCCACATTAATGTGCTGCCAGATCCTCCCTGCCTATTCCCTATTCCTTGTCCACCTCATGCTCTGGGACACTTCCAGTCCTACTCATGCCACCCATACTACCCTTGTACTAATTTGCCTCAGGAATCCCTCAGCCTTCCCCTGTGTTCTCCAATGACTAATAGCCCCTAAACACCAATGGGGATTCAAACCTATAATTTCACATCTCCTTACTAATGGTTTTCTTAATCTCTCTCTTTCTTTTTTTTTTTTTTTTTGCAGAACTAGAGATTGAACTCAGGCCCTTACACTCACCAGGCAAGTGCTTATTCTTCTGAGCTATCTTCCTGGCCCCAACTAATGGTTTTCTTAGAACTTCCCAGTTACTGTACAATACTCCCTTTATTCCTAAACTCAAATCTAATATTTCCTATTGTTTAGTTTGCGATCTCAGTGTTCTAGATAATGCGGTTACACCTACTCTGACCCATGGTTCATAGGTGCTAGCTCCACAAACATAGACACTCAAAAAAGGGCAAGACATGCCATAGTTAGCGAATCTAGAGTATCAGCAGCAAAGGAGCTTTTAACGGCCCACCTGATCAAACTTATCCTGGATCTCCACCTGCTGTGGCCTTAGTTCCTTCCCTCAGCTCTAACTAGACTCTACTTAGCTCCAACTCAGGGCACCCACTTTGCTAAGCCCATCTGAGCTCATATTGGCTAGAGCGTAAATGCCAAGAGCTAAGAAATTGACACTCTTCCCCTCTCCATGGTCATGGTGGAAGGACACATTCAGATCATGGACTCATCCCTGCTTCCTCTTCTGGGTCCTTTAATCATGATGATGACCTGTCTACTCACACCACCCTGCCCTTTAAAACTTTTTTCAAGGTTTCTTCAATCCCAAGTACAAGCACTCACTAACAATGAACTTCTCATACTGCCTGAAACACATGGCACTAGCTCCTGTAAGGTCTGAGCCAAACAGACTCCATCTTAAAAGGTCAACAAAATGTTTTTAAAATTACTGCATCTGCAGATGGAGGAAAGCAGGCGGGCGGGGCTTATCTTTAGGACACCTGCAGTCCCTGCTTGCCTCCCAGCTGCGGATGTCCTGGGGATAAATCCCTACAGGCCTCCCAGCAACAGGTGTCCTAGATAGCTCAGCTGAAACAGCCAGTTCCCGGAACCACAGGACCCTTCCGAGAATTACCCTCCCCGATCCCTGCACCATCCAATTATTGTAAAGGACAATATAAACTGTCCTATTCTTTCAAATGTCAGCCCAGCTAACACACGCGATTGGCTTCTGTATACTCCGCTTGCCGCTTTCCCGCCCAAAAGTGCTATATAATCCTGAGTGATCGAAGGCTCGGGGTTGCCATGGCCCAGTTGCCTGGTGACCCTGTGCCAGCACAGCTTCTAAAATAAAATCCCCTTACTTTTGCATGAGAGGACGTCTCTTGGAGTCTTTCTTCACGCGGTGGGCTTCTCACAGACCTAACACTTCTGTATGCGTGTAAACTGTCATCCTGTCAATCTTCCCTCCCCCGTTCAGCAGAAAGCAGTCTAAGAGAGTCATCGCCTCTTCATAATAACTAAAAGACAGGTATATGTTTTGGCCTGAGCATAAATTGCTGAATTATGGTGGTCTAACATGGCTGAATCCCCAAACAGCATCTTACCTTCCCAATGACCACTTTCTCCATCCCTTCTGATAGGTTCCAGCCTGGGTACAAACTCCTAAATTATCACAGCCCTGATTCAACATGGCTGAATCCCCAAAACAACAGCTTATCCTCCCAATGACTACTTCCTCCTACTTCCCCACCCCAGTTCTGGATGCCTTTCCCTAGTGAGCCTCCAATCAGCTCGTGTGTCCCTGAACCTGCCCCTCAAGCCCCGCCCCTAGCAGAACTTCATGAAGTCTCAGTCTCCCTGTCTCAAGTGAGAGAGAGGATCCTCTTCGTGTCCTGCTCAATGGCAATAAAGTCATTTTCCACACTCTTCTTTTACTTCTGCTTCTCTGCCATGCCACTGAAAAAACCTAACACCACCCCAACCCTGAATACAACTTCCTTTTACCTTTCTCATGCGCACAAGGGAGCCCCATTCAGCTCCTTATATGCCACTGAGCCTGCCCCACAAACTTTGCCCCTAGCAAATGTCCATAAAATCCCAACTCACCTTTGTCTCAGGTCAGAGAATTCCTGCCTTTTCCTGAGGTCCCCTCTGTGTCCTTCTTTTCTTTTGCCTTTGTACTGTGCCACAAGGACCTAACAAGACTAAAATGCATTAGGTACTTGTACCAGCTCTCCAGAATAATAGTTCATTATGAACTATAAACATGGACTGATAAAATAAGTAATTGGCAGTATTTTCAGGGACATTTAATTGCTGGCTTCTACAATGTCCAGTTTCAGATCCTTGAAGATAATGACTGGAAACTCACCTGTAGTCACCTTAGATTCCTGGAAAGACACAACCTTTAGCAAAAATACAGCCTCAGGGCAGCAAAATAGCCCAGCGGATTAAGTGCCTGCTTTTGTAAGTATAGGAAATGGGGTTCAATCCCCGGTCCTGCAAGCCATGCCAGCTCCACTCCCAGGCACTTTGAACCAGCAACTGAACCCAGGATTGGTGGCACATACCTGTAGTCCCAGGACTCAGGAGGCTGAAAACAGGAGGATCACTACGAGTTCGAGCTGTGTAGTGAAACTCTATACAAAATACATTAAAAAAAAAAAAAAGTACAGCCTCAGAACATACCACACAATCAGGTCACCCCTCTAAGTGGGTGATTTTACCCCAGGATAATGTAATGGGTCAACTGAATATTGTGCTATAACTATGGAAAACTATTAGGTTCCCTTATGCTTCCTTTTATTTGCTTTAAGGAATGTGTTCTTGCCCTCTGTTCAAGGCTGTTTACATAAGGGGTAACTGTCTCCCTCCCTTTCCTAACCTACCTAATTCCTGTAAACCTTAAGGTGTATCTTGTAGGGCTGGGGAGATGGCTTAGTAGAGTAAGGGCTTCCTTGGCAACCGCAAGGGTCTGAGTTCCATCCCAGGTTTCTCCAAAAAAAAAAAGAAAAAAGAAAAAAAAAAAAGATGTATCTTGTAAAAAGAGCTTGCTCAACACATGGGCAAGTTGCGCATATCACTGAACTGTGAAAGATCCCTTAGTTGTGTGATTTTTTTTCTTTAGAAAGTTGCTGCCTAGGGGCCAGGGAGATGGCTTGGTGGAATAAGCACTTCTCTGGCAAGTGCAAGGGCCTGAGTTCATTCCCTGGTTCTGCAAAACAAAAACAAAAAAAACCTTGTTGCCTGGGCTAGCCGCTGCTCAGTCTCCTCTGTGAGAACTGACTGATGGCCCTAAGCTCAGTAATAATGGCTCTTTCAAATTCCAATTTGGACCCTGATCTGGTTCCTAAGCTGAGCTGACCCATAACAGATAAGACAGGAGCCACCCTCTGGCACAGACCCAGAATTTCCCCCCCAAATAAAGATGGCTCTGTCAGAATCTTGCAGAACCAGTCTTGAGATTGCAAGCAGACGACCTTCTGGATTTTCTACCCTTGAGGACTGGGGAGATGGCTCAATGGAATAAGTGCTTCCCTGACAAGCACAAGTGTCTGAGTTCAATCCCCGATTCTGCAAAAGAAAAAAAAAAAAAAAAGAGACAGATATTTGGATTCTCTACCCTGCTAGTTATGCAGCCCCTTACCCTTGCCTTTGTTCCTCTTGCCTATAAAACTGCAAGTTTTCTGTCAGCCCCATGAAGATAAATCCTGAACTCCTTCCTGTATTTGTACCCGATATGGCTATGCTGATTAAAACTCTCTTTATTTTTTTAATCTCATTCTGTAGCCTAGGCTGGCCCTGAGTTTGTGCCCCTGCTGCCTCCAACCTCCCAAGCAGGATGACAGGGCTGTTGCGCAGATTGTTTTGGTCCTAAAATTTAGATCTTTGATCCATTTTGATTTTAGTTTAGTACATGGTAAGGTGTATGGGTCTAGACTCAATCTTTGGTAAGTAAATAAGCAATTTTCTTTCTTTCTTTTTTTTTTTAAGACAAGTTCTCATTATGCAATTCAGGTTGGTCTTGAACTCACTTTGTAGCCCAGGCTGGTCTCAAACTTGCAATGATCTCCTGCCTCAGCCTGCCTCAGCCTCCTGAGTGCTGGGATTATAGGCATGCACCACCATGCCCGGCTTTTAAATATGAAGTTTTTTTCAGCATCATTTACAGTACTGAAGAGGTTATCTTTCCTCCAATGTATGTTTTTGGCCCCTTTGTCAAAGATCATCTAGCTGAATGCCCACGGGGTTATTTCTACACTCTGTTCTGTTCCACTGATCCACACGTCTGTTTTTCTGCCAGTTCCATGCTGTTTTTATCACTAGTTTTATAGTATAACATGATACCTGGGATTGTGATGCTTCCTGTTTTGTTCTTCCCAGTACTGCTTTCTTTCCCAACTGTTACCTAATCTTCTCTCCCTCAATACGAGATTTATTGAGTTAACTGCTTATAGGTATGAGGTTCAGATCCTCTCATAACTTTTTCCTAACACTCCACTATCGATACTTCCTATAGTTCTCTATGGTGTATGATTCCTCTTGCTGTAAATGAGAAATGAACACAATTATTAGCTAGTGGTGTATTCTTTTTCTTAAGTCTTTGACAGGACTAAAAAAAAACCGAATCAACCACAATGTATCAATTTTATTTTTATCTTCATTGGAACAAGTAAAATTACCAATAAGAAATTTATACAGACTAAATATTTGATATTAGGCAATATATTATTTTAATGTATTTAGTACAGGATGTATTTGCAGGGTCTTGCTACGTAGATCAGACTGATGGTGATTTTCCTGTTTTCAGCTTCCCAAGTGCTGGGATTACAGGCATTTACCACCTCTCCCAGTGTGCCTGAGGGGCGGGGCCACCACTGCACTTCAGGCTCGAACTGTCCACTTCGCACTGCCTAAGTTGGCACTTTGGTCCACTGAGCTATCTGGCCGGTGCCTAAGCAATTGATTTTAAATGACTAGTTATTTTTAATTATTTTACATTTTTTAATCATAGTTTAAGTGATCTGATATTTGAGATGGGCAAACTGCCATTGTTAATTTTAAGGCTGGTTGATAGGAAAGTAATTATTTTATTTCAGACGCTGGGACCTAGGTTCCACCCCTGGCATACTGTGCTGGCCCTGCCACTAGGACACGCTGAGAAGGCGATTAAGATTGGGCGTGGTGGCGCATGCCTGTAATCCCAGCCCTTCGGAGGCTGAATACATGAGGATCACTACAAGTCCAATCTGGGGAGTGAGACCCTGTACTAAATACATTAAAATAAATAAATATTTACCTGTTATTTTTAGTCTTTTTGAGACAGGTTATCACTATACAGTTCAGGCTTGCCTTGAGCTCACTTTGCAGCCCAGTCTGGCTTTGAACTCACAACTATCCTCTGGCCTCAGCCTCCCAATCTGCAGGGATTATATGCATACACCATCATGCCCAGCTAATTATCTATTCTTGAATATGTCTGAAACTTTACATACATTTTCCAAAAATTAATTTCACTACTTTTCTTTAAAGAAAGATAAGATCAAAGAAAAAGCCATGAAATATTTTGGGCATTACCCAAGATACTCCCATCACACAGGAGTTAGGCGTGCCAAGTAGAGAGATCATATACCTGCTTCAGACAGATAAATATCTGAATGAATAAAACTGGTTGCAGAGTCCGAATCTGCGGGACGTAACGATGAATGACTCCTCCGATAGCTCCCTTTCTGCGTTCCTCTTTCCTCCCTTCAAGCCTCCCCACGCCTGCACCAGGGAGGTTGCCAAGGCCGAGAAAGCAGGTCAGCGCCCCCGCGGAGCGGCGCAGGCGCGGAGCGCAGCCGCGGTCCCGCCTCCGTCCCTACCTTGGCGGATGGCGCCTGCGCAGTGGGCAGCGGCTCGCGCCCCGGCTCGGGGCCTCCTGCAGTCTCAGCGTGAAGGCGGCCGGACTGGCTGTCTCGGCTAAGATGAGGCTGCTGCTGCTGCTCCTGGTGGCGGCGTCCGCAGTGCTCCGCAGCGAGGCCTCGGCCAACCTGGGCGGCGTGCCCAGCAAGAGACTAAAGATGCAGTACGCCTCGGGGCCGCTGCTCAAGTTCCAGATTTGGTGAGTGTGTGCGCGGGGCGGCTGCCCCGCCCCGCCCCGCCCCGCCGGCCCTTGCGGGGCGGCGGCAGTACGCGAGGCCCGGGCTCCGCGGCCTAGCCAGCTGTACCTTCCCCTCGCGGAAGCGCGGCGCCAGCGCGTCCGCGGCGGCCTTCCCGGAACCCCGCCGCCCGCCGCCTGCCTCGCCCTCCTCCGCCCCGGGCACAAGCACTGCCTTCCTCTTCGCGCCTGGGTGATGGGCTCGGGCGGGAGGGCGGACGAAGGTTAAACGCTGGGAGGCGGTCACGGGGACGTTCGTCCGTGCGGGCGGCGGGCGCTGCCGACGCGCCATGCTGCCCGGCCGCCCGCGGAGAGGGCATGAGTCGGCGCGGCGCGGCGGAGCCGGTTAACTTCGCTGTCGTTTTCCTGCAGTCGCGCCCGGCGCCAGCGCTGCCCGCTAGCGGAAGGTTCATTCGGGCCGTTGGGGGGACCCGAGTGACAGCGCCCTGTTCTCCCGGACCTGTAGGGTGACTGTCGGGTAGGAGCGGAGCTCTGACACTGGCGGGCGTGCAGAGCAGATCCGGGCGGCGGGAGCGCGGTTGGCGACTTCCTAAGCGTCGGAGGCTCCCGTCGCTCGGCAAAACTTTGCCGGTCCGCTTGCTGACGGATCTTCTCCCGGGTTTCTCCCTTACCCGACTCCTGCTCTGACATCCTTTTGCTTTCAAGCGTGTTTTGTATTCGAAGAAAGAGGAAAGGAACCCTGCAGTTTTTGACATCAGTCTGCAATTGTTGTTACCTAGTAGCAGTGGATGCTACGAGCTGGACATTGACACATTTTCTGAGCGGGAGGAGGGAGGCTAGGCTTTGAAAGGCTCAGAATTTGTGTTTTTTAAATCATAAGCTTGTAAGAAGGAAACATGTACACCTCAAAAGATCTCACTTGAGGGCTGGGATGAAAGGTGTTCGCCCCTACTGGCCACCATAAATCATTTAAGATCAGCTTTTTAAAAGTTCTTGTATAAATATGTCTACAAAAGTCTAGATTTCTACCTCATTTTTGCCTAGTACTGCAAGGAAACAAAATTTGACCATTTTCTTTCCATGTGTTGAGGTTAGTTAAACCCACAGCTTTGTCATACTACGCACTCAATTAGTAATTGTTCCTTCAACCACTCTTTCGTTGTTATTATAAAGCGACAGTCATTTTACCAACCTGTATACGTTGTTAGGGGTTGTGTGATACTTTGGATTTAAATATTGTAGTTTTATTTATTTATTTAATTTGTGGAACCGAGGATTGAACTCAGGCCCTTGCACTTGCCAGGGAAGTGCTTATTCTACTGAGCCATCTCCCCGGCCCCTAGTACTGTAGTTTTAAAGGAATGCAGTTTTCAAGTTGTGTAATTTTTTCTCTTACTGTTGTCTCTTGCTTTTCCAAAATATATTGTCTTTTTGTGTTAGAATTAGTGTCAGTTTACCAAATATGTTTTCCATTGAGGGTATTCTTTTTTTTTTTTTTTTTTTTTTTTTTGCGGAACCAGGGATTGAACTCAGGCCCTTGCCAGGGAAGCACTTATTCCACTGAGCCATCTCCCTGGCTCCCTTGAGGATATTCTTAACAAGGGTTTTAAGCTGTGTAAACAAATGAAGGAAGAGACATTGAGTCTTTTATATTAAGCTTTTTTAAAAAAAGTAAAATGTTGAAGCACTTTTGAAACTTTGTTTTTAAATGCAGACTTGTTTCAAAAGTCTGATACATGATTGTTTTGCAGTCACTCTGAGCATGTTGTTACAAAGGTGCTTCATTTTAAAATACATAAAGATAGAAAGTAACTTATGTCCTACCATATACAGGAAAGTCAGCTTGTTTGTTCTTTTTCCTAGAGATTAATCTGTTTATAGTAAAATGAGTATTTTGGAAGGATGTTCCTGTAGGAGCTAGAGAAGAGAGGATGCTAACCAGTTGTAAAAATTCTATATGAAGTCTCAGCACAATAAAAACGCAGTTTTCATTACCACTTTGAAAGAAAGCTATTTTAAACTTTCATTTCAATTAATTTTGGTTCCTCTTTTATTTTATACTTTTTCTTAAATAACCATAGAGGTAATTATACCAGTTCTGTAATTGCTGGTAGAGCAAAATAGAAACATAATGCACAAAGGAATTAAATCCAAAAGAGAGAGAAGCTTATTATGGAGTTGTCAATTCTAGGTTCTTTTTTTTTTTTTTCTTCAAGGTTCAATCAGTACCTGCTGTGTGCCAGGAGCTAAATAGTTCATATTTCATGAAGACTAGAAAAATGGAAGTGTTAATCTGTATATCTTGAGTCTTTTTTATTCTCTTATGTCAACTCATTCTATCAAGTGCAATGTGATTGTTTTTGGATGGCATTGATTTTCTATTTGTGAAAGAAATTAGACTTTATCTGGATATTTAAACATGGAACATTAAAAAGAAGTCCCCTTGTTAGTTTTCTTGCATTGCTTTGTGTGTGTGAATGTGTTAGGGTCACTACGTGTAAGTATGAATACTGATTTTCTCTGCGTGTGTTGAGTGCAGGGAGAGCTGCTGAAGATGACTCCTGAGTTCTGGAACGGTGCGGTTCCCTGGTGTGATAATTAGAGGAGGAAATTTCTGTGGATTAGTTTTCAGTGTGAAGGAAGCAAAGGAATACTGAATTTTGAAGACTAAAGACAGCAAGTAGGAGAAAATGACCACAAAGAAGTTTTATCACTCCAGAATAGGCATATTAATATAAATTATAAAATTTGGCAGTTACCCTACCAAGCCCAAGATAATGATTGTAAGATGCACCTTTATTTTCTATATTATTTAAGAATATTTTAGAAAAAATATTGTTATTCAAACCAGGACACAAAAGTAATCATAAAAAGGCCAGATATGATAGCACATGCCTGTAATCCTGCCACTCTGGGAGGCTGAGGCAGAAGAATTGCTGCAAGCTGGAGACCAGCCTTGGCTACAAAGTGAGTTCAGTACTAGCCTGAGTTGCAGGACCAGATCTTATCTCAAAAAACCAAAACAAAAGATGACCAAAAGAAAAATCTTCAGTCCCAACACTTGGGAGGCTGAGGCAGGGAGGATTACCACCAATGAGAAGCCATCCTGGACTATGTAAGGAGATCTTGTCTCAAGAAAACTGCAAGAAGGAATTCTGATTTAGTTTGTTTTGAACAGTCTCCCTTATGTATGTAGTTCATACTTGCCTTGAATTTGTAGTGATCCTGCTTCAGCCCCCTGAGTGCCAGGATTGCAGGCCTTCCCTGCCATGCTCAGAGATACATTTTTTTATAATTTAAATTTTTATTTTTTTAGAGGTACATCATTTTAAAATTCAAAGATAACCTTACTACATTTGCCTTGTTTTGGTAAAAACTGCTCATTTACTGGACTAGCAGTTTGAAGGGCTTCATTTTGCTTCTTATCTTCTGACTGACATTCAGTAAATTACATAATCTCAGTTTGTTCATCTAGATAATGAGGACGTTGTTTGCATTCCATTTACTTCCGCCATCATGCCACTCTTGTGCAGATAAGGGACTTTAAAGAAGCCCAGTGTGATGGGGTGGAAACTGAAATCCCTGACAGAAGATGCTTGAAACAGCTAAGTATGGTGGTCCCTGCCATACACTTGGGAGGCTGAGACCAGAAGATTGCCAGGTTGTTAGGCCAGCCTGAAATACAGAGCAAGACATAATCTCTTAAACAAACAAACAAAAAAGAGGGGAGTAGACTTATAAAGAAGAAAGTGAAACCATGACTATGTGTTTTTCTTTCCAGATAGAACCTCACTCTGTAGATCAGGCTGGTCTTGAAGTCAGTAATCCAAGCTGGCCTCAAACTCATAGTAGCCCTTCTGCCTCAGCCTCCCAAGTGCTGTGATTGCAGGTGCATGCCATTATGCCATTTTTTTTGTTGTTTTGTTTTATATTATGTCTTTGTCACCTATGAGTATAGTTGAATCCTTCTGGTTCCTTTTCTTTTCTCCCTGCTTTCCAAAAAGAGGTTACTTTTTTTGGGCTCAACCGGGGATTGAACTCAGTCCCTTGTACTCACTGCAAGCACTTATTCTACCGAGCCAACTCCCCAGCCCCAGGTTACTTTTTTTTCTTTGTTGTTGGGAGCTGCTGAAGCTGGACATTGGTCAAATGTGTAAAAGCAGGACTAGGCCTCAGTGTCTGAAGCAGTCAAGCTACCTCGGTTCTGAGAAAAGTGTCCTGACTGGTCAGCATCAGCTGTTAGTCACTAGGCAACCTGACCCAGCTCTTTTTAATGTTCTATGAGGGCCAGCCAGGTAGCTCAGTGTATTAAAGCACCTGTGTGCTGTGCTGTGCTGTGCTAACCCACCCCTGGGCATGTGAGCTTGGGCATGATGATGCTTGCCTGTAATCCCAGCACTTAGGAGGCTAAAACAGGAAGAGCACTACCAGTTTGATCCACTTAGTGAGACCCTGTACTAAATATCCCCAGCCCCTGCATCTGCTGATGTTTCTCCCCAGGAGAGATCAAGGAATCCCTACAGTTTGTTTGTTTGATTGCAGTTATATTTTTACATACCTTACTATGACTACAATGCAAAGTAGGGTTGGTCAGGGAATCTCATTATTTAGGTTTTGGCATGAACTGGGGATCAAGTCTTATAGCGATGGTGGGATAGCCTAAAGTTTTGTTTATTTTCCTTTTTTATGTCATTTGCCTCCTCCTTGTTTAGTTCTTAGGAATATAAGACTTCTTTGTTGTTTATTGCAGTAGAATTTGCAAACCAATTGTCTCTGGTGGTTGACAGATTCAAGATACATAGAATAGAATAAGTACATAGAATAAGTAATCTAAAAAAGACCTGGAACGATTACTTAGAAGGAATTGCAAGCCTTTGCAGAGGAAGAAATGAAACCTCATCAGGTATTGGGAGCTCCAGGGAACACAGAGAAAGGGCTTTGCAAGATAAGGGGAGAACAGTACAAATGAGGCTTGACTTAAGGTGTGAGAGGGAGAGGGGATAGAAATAGAAGTAACTGTTAAAGGACAAAGTGAAAAGTCCTGTATACTGCACAGCATGTCTTATACTCTTTCAGGATGGTGCATACTATGTTACATAAACAGATTCACAGTATGCTTTTGTCTAATTGTTTTTTTTTTCTTGTTTTTTTTTTTTTTTTTTTTTTTTTGAGACAGGGTATTAACTCAGTAGCCCAGCCTGGCCCTCACCTTGCAAACATTTTCTGCCTGAGCCTGTGAGTGTTGGGAATACAGGCATGTGCCACCACTTCTACCTTTCATTATAGTCTTTTATTTTATTTTATTTTTTTTGTACTTGGGAATTGGACTCAGAACCTTGCATTTGTCAGCAAGTACCTAAGCCACTCAGCTATCTTCCCAGCCCCTCCACTTAAGGATGACATTTGTTCTTTCTTACTGGGTTTTTGTGACCTAACAGTGGCCAAAGAGTCAGTAAATCTTTTCTGGTATGTGTATAGTGAAAACAAACAAACAAAATATTCCTAAAACAACATGAAATGTAACCTTTTGGAAGGTGAGCAGTACATTAATGTTAAGTGTATTCATATTTGTTGTGCAGTAGATCTATAAAACTTCTGCATCTTACAGAAGTTAAACTTTATACTTGTGTTAAACATTAGTGCCCTGCACCCCCCTCCTTTTTTTTCTTTCAGCTCTTGGCAGCCAGGGTTCTATGTTTACTCTGTGTGTGTGTGTGTGTGTGTGTGTGTGTGTGTTTCCCCCCAGTACCAGAGATTGAACTCAGGCCCTTTGTTTACCAGGCAAGCACTTATTCTGTTGAGCCATCTCCCTGGCCCAACTTTTTGTGATTCTGACCATTTCAAATACTTCATAAATAGAATCACAGATTATTTGTTCTTTTGTGACTAGCTTATTTTGCTTAGTATTAAGTCTTCAAGTTTTATGCATGCAAATGGCAGGACTTTGGATAACATAGTATTTAATTGTAAATATATTACCAGTTTTTTTTTTATATGTTTATCAATTAATGGATATTTCATCTTTTTTTTTTTTTGTCTTTTTGAGACAGGGTCTCACTATGCAGTTCAGGCTGGCCTTAAGCTCACTGTGCAGTTCAGGCTGGCCTTAAGCTCACTTTGTAGCTCAGGCTGGTCTCGAACTCACAACAATCCTCCTGCCTCAGCCTCCCGAGTGCTAGGATTACAGGCATGCACCACCACGCCTGGCCCCTGGATATTTCATCTTTAATTCTGTGATTAACATGGTTTCGCTTCGTGATTCCACTTTAAATATTATATATATATATATTATATATATATATAAATTTTATATATATATGCACACACATACATACATACATACATACATACATACACACCCATAATTGGGAATGCCCCAGGTGTTGTCTTGCTTTATAGTGCTGTAACAGAACACTTGGGACTGGGTAATATACTTAGGGAATGGTTTTTTTTGTTTTTTTTTTTAAATCTTAAAGTTCTGGAGATTGAGATGTCTTAGAGTTCAGCACTAGCCTCTCTATAAGACCTCTGTGCTGCTTCATCTTTAAGATAGAAAAGTTGGAAGGGCAAACTATTACTGCAAAGAGAAAGCAGGAGGGATAGACTTGATTCACAACAACCCATTGTTGATCCTACAAGAATTAATCCACTCTTGAGAAAGGCATTAACATGTTCAGGGTGGAGCCTATACATTTGTATGTCTTGTTGCGAGTGGTTTGAACCCACTTGTGGTTTAAATGGTACATGCATGATGACTTGCATCAGGTGGCTTCTTATTACTTTTATTAGTAAAAAGACTAATAAAAGTGATTTAGATTCATTTGTACCACCAGTGGTTCAAGCGACCTGGGAGGACACGATGCAGGTACCGCTGGAGGTTCAAGCTAGCGGGACATGTTAACCTCCCACAAGATCTGATCATGAGTTCTGGAGGAAACATCAGATTCAAACCACAGCAGCTAGAACATGTGGTAATTTTATTTTAAATTTTTTAGGTGCCTTAATAATGCCTGTACACTTTCACATTTTTTGCCAGTTGTGTACAAAGGCTCCTATTTTACCAACTTTTTTTTGGCAGTACTGGGGATTGAACTCAGGACCCTGCACTTGCCAGGCAGGCGCTTATTCTACTGAGCTATCTCTCCAGCCCCTTTTACCAACATTTATTATTTTCTACTTTTTTGAAAGTGGCCATCCTAGTAACTGTGAGTTCCTAATTCATTGCATTTTTGATGTTTGAGGAACTCAAACTGCATTCTGCTTCCTCTCTTTGGTATTAGAGATTGAACCTAGGACCTTTGCACTGAACTATATATATCCTCAGCTATTTTTGTTTGTTTCTGTTTCTGAGGCAAGGTCTTTCCCTGGGCTGTCTCAAACTTGTGATCATCTTGCCTTGGCCTATCAGAGCTGGGATTACAAGGGTACACCACAGTAACTGGCTCTTAATTCTGCTTTTTTGATTTTGAACTTTTTCTTAACAGTTCTTCCATATTTGTTTTATCATCCTCTTGTAGATTAGTTCTGTATGTAGGCTTTTTTTTTTTTTTTTTTTTTTTTTTTTTTTTTTTTTTTTTTTTTTTTTTTTTTTTTTTTTTTTTTTTTTTTTTTTTTTTTTTTTTTTTTTTTTGGTACCTGGAATCAGCCAGGTCTTCATGCTTGCCATAAAGGTGCTATGTGCCTCTGAGCTAAATCTCTGGTCCTAAATATAGACTCTTATTTTTATTTATTTTTTTAGTCTTTTTGAGATGGGATCTCATTATGTGGTTTAGGCTGCCCTTGAGCTCACTTTGTAGCACAGGCTGGTCTGGAACTCACTATCTTACTACCTAAGCCTCACATGCTGGGATTACAGGGGTCCACCACCACCATCCTTGGCATAGGCTCTTAAATAAGATTACAGATGTAATCTTTTGGTTATTGCTTTTGTTCTTTGTTTTGTGAACTTTTTTTATGTAGTCTTTGTATGTGTGTTTCTTTTAATTCTTTTCTCAGATGATAAACCACTTTGGATACTGTCAACTAGTGAACTATATCCTTCCCATTGGACTTACCAGCAGCAAAAGTACATAGATTTTTGTATGTTTTGCTTAATGTCATAATTTTGGAACTAAGAACCATATGTGCCAATAGTCAATATTTGTTAAAAACCAAAACAGTAGACCCTGTCATACAGCCCACTGTGGTTGGCTTTGTGACAACCTCACCTCCTTGTTCCCTTCCCATCAGCTAACTCATAGCTGGAGGGAGATTGATAGCTCCCTGTCCACTGTTGACTGAACTAACCAAGCCCCTGATTCCCGGATTGTTTAGATCAACACCATGGTAAACAGCAGTAAAAACTTGGGCATTGAAGTCACGTGGCTTTTCTTGGTATTGAATGAGCTGGTCTTTGGTTATCTAGCTCATTTAAACAATGGCAACATTAATTTTTCCTTAGAGGAAACAATTATATTGAAATACAAGTATTTGATGAATATAGGTGAAAGGTTTACTTAACATGTAAGATAAGGTAAGTATTACATATAAAAGGTATCTGAAGATTTATAATTTCATTTAAATATTTAGCTAGCGATAGAGATTTATCTAAAAAGTTCTGAAACTGGGGCCAGGGAGATGGCTCAGTGGAATAAGTGCTTCCCTGGTAAGCACAGGGGCTTGAGTTCTAATCCCTGGTTCCACCCAAAAAAAAAAAGAATTAAAAAGTTCTGAAACTTTTCACTTTAAATTCAAAGGAAACATTCAATGTAAATAAAAACTGGGTTGGGTCTCTATTTTTTTGAAAAGTAGGTTTTAAGAATTGAGATGTAGCAATATTTGTACTATTTAACTGTCAGATTTAGTTTGGATGGGGGTGATTAGTACTGCTTTACCTCCTCCTTAATTGACAAATCTGGCACTTTTTATCTTTAATAATTACTGCAAAGTGTTTCCTTCATTTCCTCACGGTATTTATCATATGTATGCATTCCTTAACTTAAAATTTAGTGAACTTAAGCGTGGAATAGTCTATCCTGAATGTATAAAACTCTTGGTTGAGATGGTATTGCCACCTCTTTTTTAATTTTTTTGATATGGGGTCTTGCTGTATACTTAGGCTGGCCTCAAACCTCAGGATGTAGCCCAGGCTGGCCCCCCAGCTCACTGTAATCCTTTTGCCTCAGCCTCCACATCACCGCACCCTCTACCTGTTTTGGTTTTTTTTTTCTATAATGTTCATGATGCTCTGTTTTCCAGTACTTGCTGAGAAACGTGTATAATGCTGAAAATAAGTTAGGATACTTTAATGGAGGAGATTATGTGCTGTTGAGTTAATTTCCAGAGCATGTCAGATTGCCAAGAACTCTTTTCCTCATCTTGTTTTCCTTTATTCATTTTGCAAAGTAAAAACAGACTGTTGAGTGAGAAGGGCTTTAGATATCGCCCATGTTCCTCCTATTATGATTGAGTAAAATATTGGCCCAGTTCGGGACAGATTAAAAATAAGGACTAGAGCTTTAGATCTTATGCTTTGGTATTGGTATGTTTCCTGTGCCTCAAATGTGAAAGTCTCAGTTTACTTGAATAAGAATTTTTTATTTTACTGTTTATGTAAGCCATTGGTACCGAAAATAAAGCAGAACACTTTGATGTAAGAGTACAAGATATGCTAATGTGTGTGAACAGATACTTGATGTCTAACAGTAATCCAGAGCTGTTTAGTATACTGTTAGAGGAAATATTTGGGGAAGGGCAATTTAAGTGTAGAATTTGTAAAAAGAAAAACAACTTCCCAGGTTTAATCATTACTTACAATAAAGGTTAAGAAAAAAATTAATAATCTTTAGGTTTTGTCTGACTCCAAAATAAATCTAGATAGATGTATTCTAAAGCACTTAATGAAAACACTATAATTTTTCTGCAGTGTGTCCTGAGGTTATAGGCGGGTGTTTGAGGAGTACATGAGGGTTATTAGCCAGCGGTACCCAGACATCCGAATTGAAGGAGAGAATTACCTCCCTCAACCAATTTATAGGTAAGAAAATTTTAGTAACTAAAAAGAAAAATGATTTCTTGACTTTAATTCCTTATGGAGTGATTAATTACTTTGCCTTGGTTATTGTTGTTGTTCTTGTTATTGGTTATACTATACACAGAGAAAACTGCTTTCTAAATAGCAAGTTTATTTGACCCAAATATAGAAGGCTTTTTCTGGAAGAAGTAATGAGGTTTTTCTCAGTTACTCTTCTCTTGTTGCTGGGACAAATACTCAACACCCAAAATGAAGGAAGGAAAGGTTTATTTAGCTAACAGTTACAGAGGTTCCAGACCCAATTCAACTGCTCCAAAGTAGAATGGCACATGGCAGAGAAGGACCTTTCATAGCAGTGGCAAAGAGCAGGAGAGCAAATGGGAGGAGTAGAGGCAGCAATGACAACAGAGAGGAAGTCTGTCCTTTGTCTCTGATGTGACTTTCAGGTTATCTGCCCAAGGCTAGGTGTAGCACTCACACCCATATCCCAGCACTGCTCAGACCCATAAGTCCACCTCATGACTGCATGAGGCTTTGGGGAGACACCTAAACACAAACCAGAACAGTTTGTTTTGAGGGATGACAACTGTTTTCAAGATAGGTTTTCTTTACTAGTCTTTATTGTGGAAATAGGTTACCCTCTCCTCCCCAGCATTTTTTTCTTTGGTGCTAGGGATTGAACCCAGTTGCACATATTAAGTTTGTGGTCTTCTATAGGTCCCCAAAACTGCATAGCATATCAGTGATATTAAATTCTGTACTGCCTTAAAATAGTTGTTTTATTTGTTTGTTTGGCAGAACTGGAGATTGAATTCAGGTCCATGTGCTTGCCAAGCAAGCACATTATTCTACTGTGCTATCTCCTTGGCCCCAATAATTATATTTTTAAATGTCAATTCTATGTAATTTTCGATAGAGTAAAATGAATACTTGATTTTTAAACTACAATAAACTTTCATACTTTTTCTGTCTTGAATAACTTAGAAAATGTCAATATACATATACGTGAATTCAATTTTTAAAGTAGATGAGAAATTGTGGTTTCTGATGAATGTTTCTTTTCTTTTGATAGACACATAGCATCTTTCCTGTCAATCTTCAAACTAGTATTAATAGTCTTAATAATCGTTGGCAAGGATCCCTTTGCTTTCTTTGGCATGCAAGCTCCTAGCATCTGGCAGTGGGGCCAAGAAAATAAGGTATGTAATTTAATAGCTCTGGGAACTGTAGGTATTAGGCTGTCGATGGAAAGATTTTATTTTGTATTTGTTACTGATTTTTCTATTAATGCATTATTTCAGTATATACCACATTAAAAATTGGATTTCTGTTTAATCCATTTCATCAAAAGCATTTATCTGTCCCTTGACTTTTCTGTTCATGAGGATGTGTTGCCAAATTGTCAGAAAGAAACAGTATAAATATGCTTAAGGTTCTTGTGCTATTTTTTTTTTTCTTTTCTTTTATGGAGTCTTGCAGCATACCTTTTTTTCTAGATAAGTCTTGTTTTTATCTGTTTTGCATAAAGTAATTTTTAAAAAATCTACCATTGTCAGAAGTGGGGTCTAATTTTTAGCTTTTGGATGGAATTGCTTAAATCCTCTTCCTATGATATATTCTGTTCCTGTAAGTATCCTCTTGGTGGGACCTCTAGCTGATCTTGTCCTTTTCTTTTAGGCTGAATACATTTAGCAGACTCCTACATAGCTGTACTTTTTTTATAAAATCTTTTTTTTTAGGGAAGAGTCTACAGGGTATTCAGGGTCTCACTACTAGCTCAGACTTTTAATGATCTGCCTGTTTACAGCCTCTAAGAGCTGGGATTACGGGCTATGCCATCACACCCAGTCTTTAAAGAACCTTTATATTCAGTAACATAAACATCCTCAGGTGCTATCTCTAATTGAAGTATGTCTCTATCCTGATAAAAGCAAATGTTGATTTGCAAAGGACTCAAAATAGGGAGATAATTACTTATTAATAAGGTTTTCTACTTGGTGATTCCAGATTGTATTTAGTATATTTTAACTTCCCTCTCTATATGTACAGATATAGATATAGATACAGAGAGAGAGACAGAGACAGAGACAGACTGACTGACTAGAAAAAAAGAGTATACGTAAAAGCTATAGTTTTATGACAGATCATTATGTATTCTTCCCATGAGAGCAAATGCTCTCTACCTAGTTTGAGAGAGGCAAGATGCAAAGTTCTTCTTTGTCTGCTATGGACATGTATTTTTCTGAAACAACTGGCTGTGAATTGATATCCTCCCTATATTCTAATGATTTTGCTAAGTTGAACATTTTTGTTCAACAAACAATCTCTAGTCTCTGGGAGGTTATAGATTTGACTTCAAAAGGTGAGTGAATGTACATTTAATATGCCTATCCTGTCTATCTTGTTTCTTAGTTAGACTTCAAATGATTTGTTTAATACGCAAACAGGTTATATTGAATTCATAGTTACCGATTATTGCATCACTAGTCTCTTGGGAATTTGTATATTATTTTGCGCTATAAAAAATAAAATACATCCTTATACTGACATTATTTTACATTGGGTTATTACTTCTCTTAGAAATTCTATGTACAATATGAATATCATAAATTCTTCAGAATTTATAGAGCTGTGAATTTATAGTGAATTTTTCTTGCTCTGTAGGTGTTATCTGAATCTGTAGAATAGCAGTAATAGTTTGTATGGAAACTTTCAAAGTAGATCTTTAAAAAAGCATTTACCAAATAAAGACAGTATATTAAACAGATCACTGTATCTTAGGTTACTATATTTTCTTTTAGGTCTATGCATGTATGATGGTTTTCTTCTTGAGCAACATGATTGAGAACCAGTGTATGTCAACAGGTGCATTTGAGATAACTTTAAATGGTAGGTTCTGAATAATTTGTATTTTGTGATAAAATTTAAATTATTCATAATTGACCCAAGGCCTCATATGCTAAGTACTCTGCCACTGAATGTATTCCATTCCCTTTTCTATTTTTTTTTTTTTTGGTGGAACCAGGGATTGAACTCAGGCCCTTGCGCTTGCCAGGGAAGCACTTACTCCACTGAGCCGTCTCCCCAGCCCTCTATTTTTGTTTTTTGATGGTTGGCTCAGCCCACCCTGGCGGTGGGGCTGGTGTGGCATGTGGTGCCAGGGATCCAGCCATGGTCCTTGTGCATTTATTTGTCTAAGCTTGCCTAAGCAGGTGCTTTAGACCACTGAGCTATCTCACTGGGCCTCCTTTTCGATTTTTTCATAGGGAAGACTTTAATGATCATGTAAAGAAGAATTTTATTTTGTAGAAATTAGAAATTTAGGCAACTGAAAAGTTTGGAAAATTTCAACTTGTTCTCTTTATTTTTAGAATTTCTTGAAGAGTTCTCTTTTTTTTCCCCTCTTTTTTTTTTTTTTTTTTTTTTTTTTTTTTTTTTTTTTTTTTTTTTTTTTTTTTTTGAGTCAGGGTCTCACTGAATACTTTAGGCTGGCCTTGAATTTACTATGTAGCTCAAACTGGCCTTGAATTTGAATAGATCCTCTTCCCTTAGTTGTGCCTGGTATCCCTCATCTTTCGATAAATTTCCTGGCCATCTGCTCCCTTGGATTGATTGACTGATTGATTATTGATTTTTGTCTTTTTGAGACAGGTTTTGCTATGCAGTTCAGCTTGCCCTTGAGCTCACCCTGTAGCCCAGGCTGCTCTCAAAGTTGGAGCAGTCTCTTGCCTCAGCTTCTGAGTGCTAGGATTATAGGGGTATGCCACCATGCCCAGTTCTTTGCATAGATTTAAAATAAAATCTGTATGATGGTTCCTCAGTATATAGCTCTAGAGAACTTTTACCTTTCCTTAGTGGAATCTTAGACATAACTCACTCAAAAATGAACTCTTCTTTTTGGTAGTGGGAGTTGAACCTAGGGCCTTTGCACAACTCCAGCCTTTTTTTTTGCTCATGAAGTTACTCAGATTGGGCTCTGCTGCCTTGGCCTCCTAAATGTGGGGATTATGGACCTATGTCAGCACCCCAGCCTCCTCATAAACTCATTACTTCTGCTTCCTACCATTCCTCTACACTCTATAATTTGCTTCTCTTCTGGTATTTTTTTGTGTACTCAGTTGCCCAGAAACCTGGGATAACCTCTTTTTTCTCCTACCATGCCTTTTCAGTTCTCTTAGCTTGCTCAGAAATCTACATCCTTTCTGCTCTCACCCTAGTCTCTGCTATAGTTACTTTATTATAGTATTATTCTTTCTCTAAACAAGAGTGTGACAGATATGACCATGAGCTAACAATAGTTTTTACATTTTTAAATATTAAAAAATCAAAAGGATAATTTATAACATTTTAAAATTTTTTTTTTTTTTTTTTTTTTTTTGTTTAATGGAACTGGGGATTGAACTCAGGCCTTCGTGCTTGTCAGGGAAGTGCTTATTCTACTGAATCATCTCCCAGCTGCATGAAACATTTATAGTGTTTTGAATTTTACCAATACAAATTTTATGGAAATTTGTTTTTCTCTCTAGTTATGTAGGTAAATGTCTATAATCTTCTGGACTTTGTCTCTTAATTCATAAACTCTAAAATTGCCTTCTTACAGAAAAAATTGTCAGTTTCTGCTCTAGACAGAATGATTTTTTTTCTATTTTTTTTAAGTGTCTCAAATTTATTAAATGATTTTGCTTTGTTTTAAAAACAAAGACCAGAATATTAACATGGCCCAAGGGCCCTGAAGGGTCTAGTAGGGTTAACTGGTCCTATGTTTCATAGTCTTGCTTCCTGTTGTATATGTATATGTTTAATTGGAACACAGCTGTGCCAGTTATTTCTCGTGTTGCCTGTACTTGCTTTCAAGCCACTATCAGTTGAATGGCTATGATAAGAAGCTGTATATTTTCCCTAGCCAAAAATGTCATTCCCTATCTCATTAAAATTTGTTGACCCTGAGCTAGTTCTTTCTGCCTCTATCCTTGTATAATTTATCCCTCTCCTTTATTAAGCTATGATGATTTTTTGTTATTTTTAATGTGCCAAGCTCTTTTAGAACTTTTTAAAGGTTTTTGTTATTGTTTTTGTTTTTTTTTCAAACATTTATTTATTTATTTGGCATAGGGTCTCACTGTGCAGCTTGAACTCCTTGTGATCCTCCTATTTTCAGCCTCCCCACTGCTAGGATTACAGGCATGTACCACCATACCTGGTTTCAGTGGCCAGCATGGCATGTGGTACTGGGGATTGAACTCAAGTCCTTATGTTTGCCAGGCAGGTGCTCAGTTTTTTTTGAAACAGGGTTTTACCATGTGGTTTAGGTTGCCCTTGAACTCACTTTGTAGCCCAGGTAGGCCTTGGGCTCTACAGTCCTCCTACCTTAGCGTCTGAGTGCTGTAATTACAGGTGTGTGCCACAATGCCCAACTCTGAAAAGTTTTGTAGTCTCATGAACTCCTAATTATGTTCTAGGAATTTTTCTTTACATTTTAGGTATCTTTCTTTTTTTCCTTTTTTTTGCAGAACCGGGGATTGAACTCAGGCCCTTGTACTTGCCAGGCAAACACTTGAGTGACCTCCCAGCCCCACCTTGTAGATGTCAGTCTGTTTAAATATTACTTTTCTGACTCACAGGAGATAGAGGTGTATGTTTGTGTTGTTAAACCTGTGTAGAATTCCTAGCCTTAACTTTAGCACACAATTGTAATTTTGCTGCTAGTTGTGTGATTCTTTGTATTTTGTGTAAGCTCTGAAAGATTAAGAAGCTATGTTCTTATGTATATCTGTATCTCCAGTTGTGCCACAACTCTTAACTTATGAAATAAATGTCTATTATAAAGCCATCTTGTAATTTTGGGGGCATACCATTTATTTTTGTAGATGTACCTGTGTGGTCTAAGCTGGAGTCTGGTCACCTTCCATCCATGCAACAGCTCGTTCAAATTCTTGACAACGAAATGAAGCTCAATGTGCATATGGATTCAATCCCACATCATCGATCATAGCCCCACCTATCAGCACTGAAAACTCTTTTGTAAGTAGTTTTAAAATGACCTAGCTAAGCCAGTAGTGGCGGTGCACACTTGCAATCCCAGCACTCAGGAGGCTGACACAGGAGGATCACTGCAAATTCAAGACCAGTCTGGGCTACGTAGCAAGTTCAAGGCCATCCTGGACTATATAATGAGGCCTTGTCTCAAAAAATAACTAGCTATGTTTAGGTTTCTAATAATTCTTATTAGAAATGTTGGTAGATATCTATTATGTATCTTATCACTTGAGTTTCTAATTTAAGATAAATATGTCCACCATTAAAATTTATAAGATATCAGGAGAATTTGGGCTTGCCAAAATTCTAATAATTTCATCTGAAAGACTTAATTAAGCCTACCATACCATTTTTAAACCTCTCTCTCTCTCTCTCTCTCT
>PVKA01004640.1:22633-77936 GCA_004027165.1 Ctenomys sociabilis
TTTTTATTTTTTTTATTTTTTTTTTTTTTTTTTTTTTTTTTTTTTTTTTTTTTTTTTTTTTTTTTTTTTTTTTTTGTTTTTTTTTTTTTTTTTTTTTTTTTTTTTTTTTTTTTTGGCGGAACTGGGGATTGAACTCAGGCCCTTGCACTTGCCAGGGAAGCACTTAATTCTACTGAGCCATGGTTTTCTTTATTTTTTAAGAAAAAGTACATTTACATGGTTAATTTGAGTCTTTGCCTAGTAATTCCAACATTGCTTTTACAGGCAGTTTTTTAAACTAGTATTTAAGTCGTACTTTTCTATTTGACTATGTCATTTTTGAAACTGGACATTTTAGGTAATATATTGTAGCAATTCTGGTTACCTCCTCTTCCCTGCTCATTTTCTTTAGTGACAGGCCAAATTATTGAAAATGTTTACTCAACCTCCAACCCTGCTGTGTGTACTGTGAAGCCTCCAGTGTTGCTCCTTAGGGACACAGATTTAGTTACCCCAGGCATGACAATTTTATGTGTGTTCTCTTTAGTTGTCTCTTTGCTTGACCACACTCAGTCTTTAAGCTCCACTAGTTGATACCTGATTATTTTGTTTTTAATGATGCTCTGGTACATAAATCATCATACAAACTGACCTAAATTAAGACTCTTTTGAAGGGTTCAGCCTTGGCTCTACATTCACAACTGCTTTTTTTTTCTTGTTCTTCCCTTACTAGGATCTGTGATAGATCATTAGAATCTATGATAGATCATCTCATAATGGAATCTGGTAGAATAAGGAAGCCCCTGCCTCACAGCCACACTCACCTAGAACTTAGACTTAGCAGTAGGTACCTGAGAACAGAATAAGAAATGCTAATATCCTGCTCTTCCCAGAAAGAAAGGCTTACAACTAAGAGCTGGAGAGGACGAGATGAGCCCTGTTTTTGGCTGCATTGATCAGTGTGAATTCTATAGTGGGAGAGATGAAGGAAATGGGTCTAGGTCCAAATTCTACAGATTCTTACTTACTGAGTTTCACTAAATTTTCTAAAATAAAGCTTTGTTTGCTTTGTGACCTTAAGGCCATTTTTAGAGACTTTAAATGGTTGGTTATTGTTGCTTTAATTGGAATAACTTTCACCAGTTACACTGGGATGTAGGTCTGCAGAGCTCCTCACATAGTCATGTGGGAAGAACTCTATAAGCCTTTTAACATACAGTCTTATTGTTCTTACTCATAATTGTTCACAGTGGCCATGCACTTGGATTTCTACTTTCTCAATATATTATGAATGGTTTTAAGTGGGTAGCCCTGACCTTTATTCCTTGTAGAACCAAGATAGCCCCTAATAGTATTTTGTATGTTGTTGCTTATAAAGGCAGATCAGTCACTGACTGTGTCACTGTCTTGAGTAGTTTGTATTTTCAGCAATTTATTTGTGTTGGAGTGCTGTGTCTTCTTTTTTTTCTTACTCTTTAGTGCTTATGTATTCCTAAAAGAATGATGCTTCTTTTTTAATCTGCCATTGACCATAGTAAACAAAAAAGGTATACTTGAGCTAATAGAAATTTTAGTCCAAAACATTCTTCACAATATAGGAGCTTTCTATAACATTCCTTGCAGTGTATATTTAGTTACAATTCTAGCTTAGACTACTTATTTGGGAGATAAGGACAGGGAGAGAAAGAGAAGGATGGAGAGAAGGCAAGCAGAAAAGGAGTGTGGTCATGCTTTTAAAAGTAGGAAGTACCTAACTTATTCTTTCTTTAGCCAGTCTTGTTCATGTCCTTTTAGCCTTGGCTCTACATTCGCAACTACTTTTTTTCTTGTTCTTCCCTTATTAGGATCTATGATAGAAATAACCCCTAGCTGACCCATTGCCTTTATTTTGGTACAGTGGACAGTGGACACATCTGAGGCTATGGCCAGCACTCATTCTCTGTAGCTTGGGCTTTCTTCTGATGCTAATATGTGCCCTTACCCAGTCTTGCCCACACTGCATTAGAAGGTGTGGTTGTAGTGTTTGTTTCTCATTACTCCAGGTCAGTGGTGATGAACTATAGCATGTATGTGGCAGCCAGCTGTTTGTTACCATTGAAAGCTCTAAAAGACTCACTGTTAACTGCTCTGCATCATTTGAGAATATTCTTGACAGAAATCATTTACTTTGTGTGAGTTGCCTGCTGCTACGTTTGATATCTAAAGGACATTATTGACTGCCCTCTGGGATGAGTGTGTTTTATCTGTTTCATTCAGTGTTGTTCTCTTTCCCAGGATGCTACAGGATGAAACGCCATAGGCCTCTCAGCAGCACTGACAGTTCAGATGAATGTGAGTAGAACCAGCTGGCAGCTGGTACCTTCTGTGCCTGTGTCCCTTTGAGTATTTCTTCTTTTACTTGATGATAAGCTATTTCTTGCTTTCTTCAATGGTTGAAAAATAATATTTCTCAGAAAGAAAGCTCAGGATCTGTTTTTCTTATTTAAATTCCTTTATAGATAAATAAATTAGGTAGAAATAATGGGTTTTGTGTGGTATTTTTCACTTTATTTACCTAAAAAAAGTGAAATCTAGTAACACTTGAACAGAACTTCTCTAGAAAGAGATAAGAGTGTTAGAACATAAATTATACAGTGTGATTCTAGTTGTAGCTAAGATACTAAATGTTTGACTGTGGATCCATCATCATTTGGAAGAGTCCTTAATAGCTTCTGGGAAAGTACTAAAGAATATATGGATTATTTTCCCACACATTTTTATACTTTCCAATTGTTCTGCAGTTGGAACATAAATCATGTTACTCCAAGTATCATGAGGTGTGATTACCCCAAATCAAATTTTCCAGCCTTTGCATTGTTAGAATTTTATACTCTAAGAACTTATCTATAAATATTAAATTCCATTGTGAGGCTCTCTTGCATGCAGTTTTAACTATTTTCTTCAATAGTATGAGATCTTTGTGATCTTCATCAAATTTTTCATAATTCTCTTAGATAGCATTTCATTTAATGGCAGTTAGTTAAATTAGTGGGTAATACATCTCAGTATTTTTTTCTAACTATCTTTTGCAGGTCCTTCCACTTCTTCTACATCTGGCCCAATGTATAGCAGCAAGTCAAATACCCCAAAAGAACAGAAGAAACTTGATGAGGTGAGATCAGATATTCAATTTTTAGACTTAAAAAAAAACCCAGCTGGATAGCTGGCTCCTTCCCACAATACCTAAAATACCCTGAATCTGAACATATTATATGTCTGTGGATAGGCTTGTTTTCTGATGAATTTTTTGTTTTCCCAGGAAGGATTCTATTTCTTTTCCCCTTTAAGAGAATAATAATCTTCATATTAATTTCATTTTGGTGATGATAAATGTCTGGCCTTACAATATTGCTCCCCTAGCTAGTGAGTCAAAGACAGCCAAATTTGATTGGTAATACATCAACGGATAGGTTAGAAGTTTGTGGATGGATAAGGGAAGGACTAGGTTAGCAATAAGGTGGGTTAGTTTTGGGTTTCTTTCTCTTTTCTTTCCTTTTTTTGCAGTACTAGGGATTGAACTTAGGACATTATGCTTGCAGAGGAGATGCTTATGCTGCTGAGCTATATCCCTAACCCTTGGGCTATATGATAGGTCCTCACAGACTTTGGAGCACTCCTGGGGCACTTCTTGAGTGGCTGGTCTTTTTCTGCTTTAAAGCAGCAAAGTTCCACAGTATTGTATAGACTTAGTAATAGTTTATTAGATCCTACCAACTTTCTTCTGTCATATGATGATGAAAAACTGACCCCATGTATCTTCATTTCTACTACCAATAGTCTTCCTTAAGTGTAAAAGAAAAAGCATTAATTATCTGTTGCTATGTTAACAGATCTAGTGGCTTAAAGCAACAACTATTTCTCAGTTTCTGTGGATCAGGAGTGTGGAATGGTATGACTAGATTCTGTGTTCAGGGTCTTTTAGGGATACAACCACTGTGCTGATTTGTATGTGTCCTTATCTGGAGACTCAGATTGTTGGGAGAATTCCAACAATCCTTGGAACAGGAGGATTGGGGTCCTTGTTATCTACTTGCCTTTTTTGTTCTCCCAGTACTGGAGATAAAACCTAAGACCACACAGATTCTAGGTAAGGGTTCTACCAGTGAGCTACATATCCAGACTTCCTGCTGGTTTTTGATAGAGAACCATTTATTTCCTAAAGGTTACTTATACTTCCTTGTCACACAGCCAGAAATTCATAGGACCTCTCCGAACAGGGCACTTTACTTTTTTAGAGCTAGCAAGGAGTGACTTTCCCTCTAGTCAACTAAGATGGAGTCTTATATAATGAAATATGACCATGGAAGTGACATTCTGTCTCACTTGCCATATTCTGTTGGTTAGAAATAAGTTACAGTTTCTACCTAGAAGTTACTTTTTATTACCCTATTTTGCCAGAGATATTTCTAGGAACAGTAGAATACCAGTTTATCTATACATTTGCCTGTGTCATGTAGAAAAAAACCTTTAAAGAATATAATGAACATAAACAGGAGTGGAAGAAATTTCATCTATCCAGAGGAGCCTTTGACTACAAAATGGTAAAAAAAAAAATAAAATAAATGATATCTTTCCCTATAGGAGGAAAAAATGGTACTAAGACATTTAGTACCAAGGACTCAAGGGCTTTGGATCCTGAGGCATTGTCTCCAGATCTGTTGGAATAAAAATCTTTTGTTGCAAGGGACAGAGGCAACCTAGGTTGTTATAAACATTTTTCATTCACATTTAACATTCTCTAATAAAAAAGAAAACCTTGTAATATTTGTAAGATAAAACTACTTCTAGTGTAAGAAAAGACCTTGAAATAACTTGTGTTGTCAGAATTATAATGTGATCATAGCTTATCAAAGCTATTTCTCATACCTTCCATTTATTCAAGTTTTCATATATGAAGAGCTTTACATTACATAAACTGTTTCCCTAACATCATCAATTGTCAGACTCACCTTAGATGCTTGTTAAAAATGCTATACTCCTGACTCCCCCAGCATCCCAGTTTGGTGAGTGTGTGGTGAGGCTGAGGGAGAGCCTTTGACTTCTTTCTGTGCACACACAGCTCTACCTGGAGCTGCGCCCCGAAGCCCACCGAGTGAGCAACCAGCGTAGACATCAGGGCGTACTCTCCTGCAACCTCCCAGAGCCCTGCCCCCAAGCCAGCCAAGTGGGTGGGAATTTTCCCAACTCTCTGGCATCCAGGTTCAGTAAGGGTGTGGTGAGTCTGAGGGAGAGCCGTTGGCTTCTTCCCTTGCACACAAGCACTACCCGGAGCCCCCGCCCACAAGCACACCAAATGAGTGGAAATTTTACCATCTTCCTGGGCATCCAAGTCCAGTTAGTGTATGGTGAGTCTGAGGGAGAGACTTTGGCTTCTCCCTGCACTCTCTGCGCCATCCAGACCTCAGGACCCAAGACATCCTAGCCAAACACCTGCCTGAGACACCCCAGACAGGCCTGCCTGGCAACTCCCGGGAGCCCCTGCCCCCAAGCCCGCCACTGGAGCAAGAACCTCAGGTGATTGTCCCGCCACTTGATCCACCCTCACCTGGCCTGGTTAGTGTGAGGATTATCTTCTGCGCTCCCCAGTGCTCCCCTGACCAGGGACCCAACAGAGGGGAACCACAGGCTCACAGTTGTACCAGAAGAGTTACAGCAAAAAGGAACTGAACACAACAGCTAGATCCAGGCCAGGAATAATTGGATAATCTCAAACTTAATAGATTGGCACCTGAATCTCATCACGCACTAAGGTTATAACTGCACCAAAGCTCTACACCAAAGGGCAGAGATCAATGCTATACAAAATGACAAAGAAAGGGGCTGGGGAGATGGCTCAGTGGAATAAGTGCTTCCTTGGCAAGCTTAAGGGCCTGAGTTCAATCCCCAGTTCCACCAAAAAAAAAAAAAAAAAATGACAAAGACCATCAGAAAAATGCAATCTCAAGCCTAGAGTCCACCAGTAAATACAGAGGACCCTAGCTCAGCAGAAATGAATGAAGTAACAGAGGTGGAAGCAAAGGAGCAACAGCAGAAAGGTATAGAGGAACTCAGACCAGAATTAACGCCTGAAATAAAAAAAAAAAAAACATTTGAGTACATAGCATCTGAAGTAATGAATCAAATCTAGAAACATGGGGGAAACACAGTGCCCACCCAGAAGTGCAGAGAACACTATTCCAGCTAAAACATGAATTAATAGCATCAGAAACAAAGAAAAACAGCAGAAAGGTCATGAACTCAAAGCAGAAATAATTTCTAAAATAAAAAAAGAATTCTTTGAAATCATAGCATCTGAAGTAGAGAAACAATTCCGGAAATATACACAGGAAACCCAATTTGGAAGAAACTCTGCAGTGAAAGAATTAATAACTACCTCTAAAGAAGACAAGGATAAAAAAGTAGAGAACAGAAAAATGACGGATTCCTGGAATGAGCAATACAGAAAAGAAATAGAACACATGAAGCAGAATCAAATAGATATAGAAGAACTAAAAAGATCATTCACTAGTCTACAAAACTGTTTGAGAAAAAGCGAAGACAGTTGCAGATCTTGAGGATGCTGGTGCAACTAGAGAAAAGATCTCTTAAAAACAATGACAATGCAGGAAAAAATAATCCATCACCTGAAAAATGAAGCCAAGATGAACAGTGAGATTAATTGGCATCAATGATAATGAAGAAGTCAATACAAATGATATAAAAAGAATATATGCAGAATTAATAACAGAAAACTTCCCATGTATGAGGAAACAATCCAACATTCAGATAACCAAAGCATACAGAACACCAAATAACTTCAACCCAAGTAAAAACACCAGGACATTAAATAGTCAAGATCCCAGAAATCCAGCAGAACAATAATATACTGAAAGCTTCTAGAAAGAAGAAGCAGATCACATTCAGAGGAAAACCAACCAGAGCTTGGAACAAATGGACCTGGTGGCCATATACAGAGTGTTCCACCCAACCACAGCTGAATACACTTTTTTCAGCTGCACATGGGTCATTTTCCAAAATAGACCACATACTAGTCCAGAGGTTATGCTTCAGTGTATGTAAGAAAAGAGAAATTATCCTGTGCATATTATCTGACCACAGTGCAATGAAACTGGAAATGAATGACAAAAGCAACCAGAAAAAACCGCTAAACTCAAGAAAATTAAACACCCTACTCTGCAATCAATGGGTCACACAAGAAATTAAGCAAGAAATTCAACAATATCTACAATTCAATGAAAATTCAACCACAACTTACCAGAATTTATGGGATGTGATCAAAGCAGTTCTTAGAGGGAAAATCGTAGCTATGAACTCACATATTAGGAAAACAGAACGGGAACAAATAAACACCCTAATGTTGCACCTCAGACATCTAGAAAAACAAGAGCAAACCAAACCCAGAGCACAAAGACGGGAAGAAATCATAAAAGATTAGAGCAGAAATTAATTCAATTGAGATGAAGAAAACAGTTCAAAGAATCTACACATCAAAAAGTTGGTTATTTGAAAGACTAAATAAAGTTGATAAACCTCTAGCCAACCTTATCAAAAAGAGGAAAGAAAAAAATTCAAATATAAGCAATAAGGAATGAAAAAGGTGAAATCACCACAGACCCAGTGGAAATTCAGAAGATTATCAATAGTTACTTCAAGAATCTTTACACTCACAAAAGAGAAGACACAGAAGAAATGGACAGAGCCCTCGAAAGGTACAAATTACCAAAACTGAACCAAGAAGATATAACAACTCTCCATAAGCCAATAACAGCCAACGAAATACAAAACCTAATTAAAAGCCTACTCACAAAGAAAAGTCCAGGTCTTGATGGATTCACAGCTGAATTCTACAAGAAATTTATAGAAGATATAATCCCTACACTCCTCAAACTCTTCAATGAAATTGAAAAGGAAGCAGTCCTCCCAAAAACATTTCTGGAGGCAAGTATTATACTGATTCCAAAACCAGGGAAAAACAAGCAAAAAAGGGAACTACAGGCCAATCTCCCTCATGAACATAGATGCTAAAGTCCTCAATAACATCCTAGCAAACAGAATACAGCAAATCAAAAAGAAGATCGTACACCATGACCAGGTAGGATTCATCCCATGGATGCAAGGATGGTTCAACTTTCGCAAATCTATAAATGTAATATTCTATATTAATAGACTGAAATCTAAAATCCACATGATCCTATATATATAGGATCATATTCTACTGAGCCATCTCCCTTGCCCCCCTAGCCTTATTGATTTCTGATAAGCTTACTTTTGGGGGATAGTACATATGTTAATATCTTTGTTCATGAATGCTTCTCTTTGCAAATAATTCAGTTTCTACATGGGAGTTTTCAGCACTTTTTTTTTTTAATTTTCAAACTATATTGGGTGACAAACATAACCACTTTTGGCCATCTTCCCCACATGAACACAGATGTGGCCATTTACCTTCAAATCGTGAAACAAATTAAATTTGTGAACCAAGTTTATAAACATAAAATTATATTTGATATGAGTTTTTCATAATGTTGAGTCATAATTTAAATTCATGGTTGAACTTTTTTTCTACTGAAACAGTTTCAATTTAATTTAAATTTTGTATGATTTAGCATAACTGTCACTTTTCTATTTGTTCCTTCTGTTGGGTATTGGTCCTGTTTTATTATCTATCTTCCTGCAGATGAGTTGGACAATTTTTTTCAAATTTTATGTTGATTTATCTATAGCGACTTTTTTATTTTTTATTTTATTGAAGAACAGATAGCAATGAGACAGTTTCAAGACGAATCTCTATACTGACTTTGAATGTATACCTTTGGTTATTTCAGTGGCTATTCTTGTTATTACCATTTAGATATGCAATTTTGTCAGTCTACTTATCTCTGCATTTTACCTCTTAAAGTATAAAAACGTTATCACCATTTAAGTCTCTTTTTCTGTTCTTCCCTATCTTTATACTATAATTGTTTTAAGTATTTTCTCTGCATATATATAGAATGGGGAGATGGCTCAATAGAATAAGTGCTTCCCTGGCAAGCGCAAGGGCCTGAGTTCAATGCCTGGTTGCCAAAAATAAATAAAAATTAAAAAACATTACATAATACCATATTTTTTCAACCATAAAACTTGGAAAAAACCTTAAGAGAATAGTCTATTTACCCAAATATGTAGACTTTATTTCTTTATTGCTAATGTTTCAGTTTTCCCTTTTTATTCACTATCTTTCTGTTTGAAGAACTTCTGTAGTCATCTTTAGGCCAGATCTTCCAGTAATAAATTTTGTCAATTTTCATTCATGTGAGAGCGTCTTGATTTCTTGTCTTCTTTCTCAAATAATAGTTTTGCTTGATAAAGAATTATGATTTTGAGCCAGAGAGATAACTCTGCAGCACAAGTGCCTACCTTGGCAAGCACAAGGTCTTGAGTTTGAGTCCTGGTGCCAAAAAAGAATTATGATTTGACCCTGCATGGTGATACATGCTTGTCATCCCAAGCTCTATGGAGCCTGAGGTAGTAGGATTTCAGGTTGGAGGCCAGTCTGGACTACATAGCAAGAGTATTTTCTCTAAAGAAAATAAATAAAAGAAGGAAAAATAATCTGACAGTACTTTTCCTTCAATGCCTGAAAAATGTGCTGCTTCCTTTTAGACTTCATATTTTCTAATGGGAAATTTGTTGTTCAAGATGTCCCTTTTTGTTTTCAAAAGTTACATTATGATGTCCCTGGGCATGGATTTTTTTTTCTGTGCTTGAGACTGACTCAGGACCTCATGTATACTTGGCAGGTACTTTACCACTGAGCTACATCCTCAATTACCTCCTCCTTTTGTGAGACAGGGTCTTGATGCTAAGTTGCCTAGACTGGCCTTAAACTTATGATCTTCCTTCCTCAGCCTCTAGCTACCCAAGTAGCTAGAATTATAGATGTACAACACTATACCTGAATGGATTTTTGTTATTATTGTTTTACCCTGTTTTAGGTTTGGGCTGCCTTTTTTGTTTTAGTTTTTGGGGATAATACTGGGATTTAACCCAGGAGTACTTTACAGCTCTTTAAAAGCACTTTTATTTAATTTCATTTGTTTTTGCCAACTATGGATCAGATACATGGGCTTTCCCACTAAATTACATCCTTAGCCCTTTCTTAAAATAGTGATATAGAGTCTCATGGAGTCACTTAATTGCCCATAGTAATCTCAAACTTGCAGTCCTCCTACATCAGCATCTCTTATTGGTGGGAGTATAGGTATACACTTTGGACAACTTCTTGAGTCTGTAGACATATCTTCTGCCAACTGTGGGGAGTTTAGTCTGCATTGGTATAGTGGTGAGCATAGCTGTCTTCCAAGTTTGGGGAGTTTCGCGCCATTATTTCTTCAGATATTTTCCCATCTTATTTCTCCTTTTGAGACTTAAATTGTACAAATGTTAGAGCTTTTACTTTCCCACAGGTCCTTCAGGCTGTTTTTTTTTTTTTTTTATTTCATGTCATATTCTTTTTGTTGACCAGATTGTGTCTCTTGTTCACTGGTTCTTTTGTTAATTCTATTCTCTGTGCCTATGCCAAGATTTTGTTTATTATATAATTCTATTATAAATTTCCATTTTTTATTCTCTTATATTTTGTTTTCTCCCATCTCATTATATAACTTCTGAAAGTATCCTCTGGTTCTTTCCATCTTTGTCCTTGAGCCTCCTCCTTATATATTAAAGCCTCTTCTTCCTTTAAAACAGGCCGATCAGTTTTCCTTTGCTCCAGCAATGGTGAAGTCACCCATTGTACTCATTTGATATACTTTCCCTATGAACATAACCTTTTTTGTTGAATTGTGGTAACCTTTCGTTGAAATACTAAGTTGGTTAAGCACTAAGGACCTGGTTAGCCTCCAGCCTCCTCCCACATCTTCTCTGTATAAGCCTAATTGGGTTCCTGGGGCAAAATCTTGCAAAAAGGTAGCAATCCCCTATGACTACATTCCTTAGAAACATCATATGTTCACAGTAGTTCTCACTTGACCTCCAGTTAATTATCAAAACCTCCAATTGTATATTCCTTTTGTGGCTTTTGTTTCCAGGTAAATAAATGCTCTGCCTTGTACCTCTATAACAATGCTTGTCTCTCTTTGAATTAGTCATTTGACTTGTTACTTATTTCTCTAACCATTTCATGAAAAATTCTTAACTTGCTGTCTGTCTTGCCTTTTTTTATAAAGATGGGAGGTTATTTTTTATTACTTCTACAGATCTGAGATGAAACCAGAACTCTCAGATCTTATATTTCTATTGAAAGTCATTGAAGTACCATATAAATTATCTTTTTTGTTAGGACTTAAGTGGCTTCATTAATAGGTACACTTACCTTCTAGAGAATTTCCTAGGGGCATATGAATCACATATACCGTTCCAGGGCTTTGTAACTTTTGAAAAATTCAGGATATGTTCTTATTGTTTTTCTAAGTAAGCAGCCTTCCTCTGGGTCTCTTAAGGGCCCATACTCATAAAGGTGTTTTTGAAAAATAAATTCCCTGTAAAAGGACATAGTACTAAGTGACCAGTTTGAATGGATTAAGTGTTCCATTTTTCTCAAATATCAGGATATTTTCATTTGATATACTAACATAATATGTCTGGTCTTTTAAATACATCACCACCTTAAAAGGACTGAATATTATTTATAGGCCATTGATTTAGCTAAGACATTTTTTATTATTTTATTGTTATTTTGATATTTAGTACAAGGTCTACAAGGTTTCACTACATAGATGAGACTCAGTTATCTTCCTGTTTTCAGCCTCCCAAGCACTGGGATTACAGGTGCACGCCACCATGCCCAGTCATCTCAGCACAATGGCCATCTCAGCACAATCACCATCTCAGCACAAAGAGGCTGCACAGCAGGTCAGGGATCAAACCCCCTGCCCCTGCATCTTCCTAAGCAGGTGCTTTAATCCACTGAGCTATCTGGCTGGCCCTAGCTAAGACTTTCATATCAACAGGGTAAAGCCCTTATATTTTAATTCAGTGGAAAATACTGTATACCCTCAAATAGAACGTTATTTGTACCCTTTTGCCTATATTTCTAAAAGGCTTGATTACTTCTATCTTTGTGCCTACAATAGCTAAAAAGCACTAAGCTTCAAATTTATTTTTTTATTTAATTTATTGAGAAACAAATATCAATGAGACAGTTTCACAACCGATTACTGGCACATTGTCAAGTATTAATACATTTCATGTTCTCATAGTGGTTTTTCATTGTACAAGATGCAGACATATGCAGAGGTTTGTTATAATAGTCTGAAACACTATTATAACAAACCTCTCTATTCATTGAATTAAGAGAATGGAGCTGCATATCCTAACTGTTTATAGTATAGAGATACAAAAGGGTTGTTCATTTCTATCCCACTTTTTTGGTTAGTTTTGTCAGAGATGGGCATTCCATTGTCATTTAAATATTGAAAGCCGGGCGTGGTGGCACATGCCTGTAATCCCAGCACTCGGGAGGCTGAGGCAGGAGGATTGTTGTGAATTCGAGACCAGCCTGAGCTACAAAGTGAGCTCAAGCCCAGCCTGAACTGCATAGTGAGACCCTGTCTCAAAAAGACAAAAAATATTGTAGGTGCTAGAATTCAGAATCTCCCAATATAGTCCATCATAGTAGAGAGTTTTCCATAATGTAGCTTTACTTTTTATACTTCATTTTCATACATTTCTGCTGGATGGTTAAGACCAAGATAAAGCAAGACCTATATAACAAAAAGTGTAACTTTTATATCTGATAAGGTCAGTCAAATTCCCTCAGGATTTAACCTGAAACCCTATATCGCAGTTTGTAAATCCTTTGTGAGTGTCAGCCATGTGGATGAGTCATGGCCATTGCTTGACCAATTTGCTCTCTGTGAAAGCCTGAGAGAATGTTTTCTGTCTGGTGACTCTCCTTAGGCATACTCTACATCATTGATCACATTTCTATGTGGCCTCATTATCTTCTTAATCAGAAAATTTGGTACACAATTGAGTTACATATTGTTACAGTATAGGTTCTCCTATGTCCTGAGTCCTCACTGACCTTGAAAGGCTAGGGCCAAAGTGTTGGCTGTCCTTGCAGCCTTTCTTTTTCTCTGATAGTTGGTCTGCAAACTTGGGTTGTTAACCCTCCAGAAGAGAAGCTTATTATTGTTACCCTACAACATATGTAGTTGGTTTTAACCTAACTATCTGTCTGAATATCATACATCTTGGGCATAACATGGAACAAATATTTTCCCTCAAGTATTGATATGTTAAACTTTTAAGTCCCTGCAGTATAACTACAAAAAGTTTGAAAAAAATATGAATAAGCTATTATATAATTTTACACAGAAATTAAGATATCTAACCATATATAGCATTGTAGCAGGACTGTCCTGTTACTTTTTTTAATGTCTCTTGTTTTCATTTATTGCCCTTTTTAAAAAAATAAACATTTACTTGGGAGACAGTATGGCAATAATTGGCATGTCATGACAAGCAGTACATATTTAGAAGACCAGAATGATAAGCATCCCAAGCATGACCCAACCATTACACATTGTTATCTTCAGTGCAGTTAATTAGTTCACAGGTATCAGTATATATAGTTAGTCAGGGTGAGAATCCTACCAATTAACTGCTAGTTTCAAAAACATGCTGCAGATTTTCAGGATCCTTGCCTTACCCATCTTGTGTGTATGAATGTGTGGCTTTGCTCCTATCATGTTTCCCAGCTTTTTCCTTGTCCTCTCATCATCATCCAATCCTGAAGTTCTTGTTTTCCTTTTAATTGTGTTATACCTTTCTATTTGTATTTTTTGAGTTCTTATACTAGGGAGACTATGCAGTGTTTACACATGTGGGACTGGTTTATTTCACTTATGAGTATATCTTCAAGTGGCATCCACTTAAATATGAAGGCTTCGAGTTTATCATTCATTGTATAAACTTCAAATTTCAAATGCACATGTATTACACAAAAAGATGCAGTGATGAAAAGGAGAATAACTGGAAAAGCAAACATTGGATGTCATCTCCTGTGTGAAAATTGCCCAGATCTCCCAGTTAAACTTAATTGCTTCCATGTCTCCATTAGGTAGCATACACCTCTGTGTAGTATTAGGAAAGGAATCCAGCTTACATAAACAACCCAAAAGTACATTGCATTATGATCCTTGATATTCCAGATGGTGTCAACCCATAGCTATCAAAAATGTTCTGTTTATTTTAACCAGGTATTGTAGCATACCTGTAATTGCACCATTTGGAAGACTGAGCCAGGATCACTCTGAGTTTGAGGCCAGCATGGTCTATATAATTAGTTCAAGGCCAGTATGTACTACATGGTGAGATGGCTGTCTCAATTGTTGTTTATTCTTTATTTTTAAAAAACTGAGAATTATTTTGAACTAGTTGAAAAATTTATGCAGTTTTAAATTTAGAAATTTAATAAACTTTGATTCATTAGAAAAGTCAACATGGATACATTGTCTTGATAATATGTACTAGATACCTTTGTGTCTGAGAACAGATTTGGACTAGGGATGTAGCTCAGTAGAAAGAAATATCCTTCCCTAGCATTATGCAGGCCCTGGATTCAATCCCCAGAACTGAATAAAAGGTCTTAAGAGATACATGCATACCCATGTTTCTAGCAGCACTATTCAAATACCTAAATCTTGGAAGTGGTACATGTGTCCATCAACAGATAAATTTATTAAAAATGTGGTATTTATACACCATGGAGTACTACTGTGCTATAAATTTAGGTTGTTCGTAGGAAAATGGATGCACCTTGAGACACTAGACACACAAGTATCACATTGTTTCACTTACATGAAAAATCCATGGTAAAAACAGAGCCAAATAAAAGATAGATAATAGGAAGTAGGGAGATAAATCATTATCAAAAGAGAAGAGAATCAAGAGATGGAAGGGCTAGGGAGGGAAGGGATAAGGAATTAATAAAAGTAAGTGGCATGAGCTATGTGCATGTACCAACTCCACACAAACGTTGTAACCATTATATATTGCAAACATGTATGAAAAGGGAAGAGAATTAAGAGATACATGGGAGGGGAATGGAGGAAAAGAAAAAGGGATGAAAAAAAGAATTAAGAGGAGTTATGTACATGTGTCAACTTCCTACAAGGAATGTAAAAATTATATACTACACACATCTAATAAACTAAAATAGAAAAAAATAGTTTTAGGTACAACATCTATTGTAGGTTTTACTGTTTGCAGTGGTTGACTCTTCTAAATATTTTGAAAATCTTGCCTTAATATTTTATAATTACAATTATTTCCCTTTTATTAGAAGTAGTTTTAATGTTTGCAGCTAATTTGTACTTTAAGGGGTGACACATCATTTGTGGTCACCCCTTAAAGTATAGTTTCAGATTTAGGTGAATATGAATTGACATTGATCAGTCCTTCTGCTTCATTGACATGGACCAGACAGCATTCGATTTTGTGTCATTCAAGAAGTACATGTTTTGCATTTTCCTCCAAAAAATATCTTACAGTTGTTCAGATTAGCTATGCTTTAAGAAACTACTTGCTGAGAGATATGAATGAGAACAATTAAAGCCAGTTTTTGAGGAAGGACATTTTGATTTTTGTGACTATAGTAAGATAAGTGTTGATGTTTTAATTGAATTCATAGTGAGGTCATCTTTGTTTCTGTAAGCATCTGAAAGGCCAGATACACACAGTGTTGGGCTTAGCATAGCTTCTGGACTGTATGTTAGCCTAGCAAATCTCTCAGCGAATCTCTTTGACCATAAATGAGCACTTATTAGGTAAGTACAAAGCCTTTTTGTTTGAGGAAATTTTGGGGAAACTACCAATGCATATAAAATAGGCACACAGTTAAGAATTTATCTGCCTGACAAGCATGAGGTCCTGAGTTCAATTCCTGGTACCAAAAATAAATGATTTATAAAATTTTTCAATTTATCGAAAAATCTCAGTATCAATAATCATATCAGGCCATTTGTAATTTTTAATTGAGCAACAAATGGCCATGTTTTATTCTATTGATATCTCTCCTCATTTTAATTTAACTATAAATTCTCATCTCTCTCACATGACCAAAATTACTTTATGGAATTGATGCTATATATTTCTTCATGCTTTTAGAAATAAAACTGAGACTATGGTAATGATAATAAAATAATTGCATCTAGTATTTAGCAGTTACAGTGATCCTAATACCATTCTAAGCGCATTACATAAATTCTTCCATTTTTTTTTGGTCTTTTTTAAAAATTTATTATTTTATTATTTTTTTATGGAACCATGGATTGAACTCAGGCCCTTCCACTTGCCAGGGAAGCGCTTATTCCACTGAGCCATCTCCCCAACCACCTTCCATTTAATTCTTGCAACAATCCCTATTAAGTAGATATAATTATCCCCATCTTGCAGATAACTAAACTGAGAATTTAGAAAACTGAAAGCTATTAAGTAGATCAATCCATATAGTACTTCTCAGAACTCAATAATTTCTCTAAAAAATTTTAACTATAGAAAGTATTTACCTAGTTCAGATATCAAACTGTGAAAGAAAATACATTTTCAAAGATCCAGCTTTGTCTCTTCTGTTATGGTTTGAATGTATCCCCCAAAGTTATTGTGTTAGAAACTGAATTCCCAATGCAACCCTATTGGCAAGTGGCATTTAACAAGGAGTAGGCCATAAGGACTCTGCATTTGTGAATGGGTTAATGTCATTATCAAAGAAGAAAGTTACTGTGAAAGTGTATTTATTATAAAAGTAAGTTTATCCTTTTCTTACTTCCACCCTCCCTTCCCATCTGCGGTACAATGACATAGAACAAAAGTTCTGATCAGCTACCAGCACCATACTCCTGAGCTTCCAGCTTCTACAATCATAAGGCAAATCACCCTCTGTTCTTTATACATCACCCAATCTCAGATACTCAGTTATATAGCAGCAAAAAATGAACTAAGACATTCCTCTCCCTGTTTTTTCTCCCCTAAATATTTTTAAAGATTTTTTGTTTATCTTTTTATGGTTTCTTTTTTAAAACATACTTAACATGTTGTGTGTATGTGCATATATATGTATGCATACTGTATATTATAAAATTCATATCACTAAGCAGAATATCTTGTGCTGTTTTGGTTTTGTTCAGTTTAAGAATCTTTAAAAAACTGCTTTTTTTGGCCAGGGAGATAGCATAGCTGTACAAGTGCCTGCCTGGCAAGCACAAGGTCCACGGTTCGATCTGCAAGACACAAAAAATAAATATATTTTCTCATCAGAAGTAGGTTCATGAGACTAGTCTGGTAAATATATTTTGTATCATTTTGTAAATATCTGCCTGAGTGCTGAACTTACATTTCCACCTCTTCTTCAACATTTTGTATTCTGCCTCATGCTTGAGATGTTTTGAGTTATATAACAAGATAATGCAGACTTTTACATTCTGCTTTAAGTAAAAATGCTTTTCTAGAAAACTTGGATCTGATGCTATTGCATCTGGCTAGCTTGTAAAATTGAAATTGGAATAAAACTTGCGTTCATGTTTAAAAAATGAAAATGGGTTTATCATGTAAGTCTGCTGTTTTTCCTCTAAAGCAAAGGGAAAAGTGTAATAATTGCTGGATTTAACTTTTATTTTCTTAAAGGTATGGGTTTGTTGATGTTCTGCAGTTCGAGGTTTTCCAAACTTGACAGTGTGCCTGTTCACTGGAGGTTTGGAATTTCTGAAGTCATGGAAAAAGCCATACATTACTGGCTTCTACTCTTACATTTTTTTTGTCTACAGACTTCAAGTTACTTTTCTCTTTGGCAGATATATGTATTAGCTTTCAAAGGCTGCTGTAACAAGTTACCATAAACCACACAGCTTAAAATAATACGAATTAATTTTCTTATAATTAAGAAAATTGGCCAGATGGCCAAAATCAAGCAGTCTATACTCTTTAAAGAGAATTTTTTTTTCTTTTTTGAGATAGGATCTCACTATGCAGTTTAGGCTGACCTTGAACTCACTGTGTAGCCCAGGATGGCCGTAAATTTGCAATGATCCTACTGCCTCAGTTTCAAGATTATAGATATGCAGCGCCACACCTGGCTGAGATTCCATTCTTCACCTCTTCCTATTCCAGTTGACTGTCAATGTGCATTAATTTGTTGATCAGTGTGTCATTCAATCACTTCCTCTCCTGTCTCAAGTCCTTATTTCATAAGGACTGCCCTTATTTCATAAAGATGCTTATTGGATTTAGAGTCTACCCAGATTTCCAGAATGATCTCTTCATATCAAGATCCTTAATAATATATGAGAACTATGAAGAGCAAAATAAAGAATATATCATAGGAAGTAAGGAGATGTTTTCCAAATAGAAATGTTAACAAGAGATGCAGAGGAAAGAGGCAAAAGAGGAAAAGGATTTATAAAATAGGATTCAACGAAAGATTGAAAATAGAATTTTTTCTTTTATTTTTTTACCAAATATCTTAAAATTTCAATGTGGGAGACATTTGTGTACACATTTGTTATTAAGACCTGAGATGGGGCCAGGGAGATGGCTCAGAATAATCGCCTCCCTGGCAAGTGCAAAGGCCTGAGTTCAATCCCCGGTTCCACAAAAATAAAGAAAAAAAAAGATCTGAGATGGATCACAAAGTAACAAGAGGCAAATAATGTGAGCCATTGCTCCACATAGAATTAACTACGTGTATTCTTGACTCCTAGAGTTCATTTTTTGTGGGGAGTATGCAAATTTTCTTAAAAGATTACTCAAACATGGTCTAAACTCCTAGCAAGTAGATTTACATCCAGACTCCTCAGGTGCCCAGCTATACGTACTGTAAAGAATATCTCAAAATTCTTACACCAAAATAAAGGCTCTGCCTTAATAGTAGGCTTTTAATTTCAATTCTTTTAAATTAAATCATGGGGTGTCCAAGATTAACAATGTAACATATAGGAAATAGAATTTTTTTCAAATGGAAAGGAGACCAAGAGATGGAGCAGAGAGGGAAGAGATTGAAACGACAAAAAGGAATTAAGAGATGTTATGTACATGTACCAACTCCACACAGTAAATATATGTACTGTAAACATGTACTAATAAAAACTACATAATTAATAAAAAATATCTGCAAAGACTTTTTTGAAATAAGTAATATCTACAGGTTCTGGGAATTAGAATGTGGGTGTATCTTTTTGGAGGGCCTCCAACACGCCATAAAATGTTTCCAGACTACTGAGAAAACGTATAAACAGCTGATTCTCATAAACAGGCATGTCAAGTATGAAGACACAGCTTATGCTATATGATTAATAAGATATTAAATGCACAGTATGATTTTGTAATTAATTGATTATTATGAGATGTTAACAAATACTTTGGCTCTAATATTCTTTCTAGATCTAAATTAGAACTAGCACTTTCTTTTTCTAAAGACATTAGTGTAGCACAATTGTAAATTACCACCACTGCCTTCCCAACAGCCAATTTATTAAAGGCACTGTAGTAATTCATGGAAATGGATTGGAATGTTCAGCAAAATGGTGATTAAGTGCTACTTAACACTCAGCTCTGTGCAAAATGTGTTAAATGGATGTGTCCGTGGTCCTCTCTTACCCTCCTATACAAAGTATTATATAATAAACTACCAGTTTTTGTTTCCTGTAGCTTTTTCCTTGTGCTGTACCCCAGTGACTTTATTTTTTTTAATTTAATTGTATTTTATTGAAGAACCAATAGCATTGAGACAGTTTCAAACCAGCAGGACAGATTCAATAATTAATACATTGCACATTGTTTTTGTAGTGGTTTTTTGTTGTACAAGGTGCATACATGATATTTTACTTACAAACTATTAGAGCAGAGGTCTAATGAATGAATCACGAATATAGCTGTATACTTATGTTATTTTTTAAAGCTGACTTATAGTAGTTTCAATAATTAATACTTTCTACCTTGTTATCTTCCTAGTGTTTGTCCATAGTACAAGAAGCTGACAGAATATCCTGTCCAAACACTATTAGTGCAAATCCTACTTCTCATAGAATTATGTAGAAGCTCTGCATATTTCTCCTAACTGTACTGTTTATACAAACACAGAAAGGTTCTTCCTTTGTATCCCCTTTTTTGTTTAGTCCTGTCAAAGATGGGCATTCCATTGTCATTCAGTTATTATAGGTGCCTGAACTCAGCAAAACAATCCAACACAGTCCAGCAGTCCATCTGAAGAAATTGTTGACTAGAGCCATTTACAGCTCAGCTTATTATTATGGCCTTATTTTATAAACCTCATTTTTATACTTTTCTGTTGGATGGTTAGGACCAAGATAAAGCAAGACCTATATAACAAAAAAATGTAGCTTTTGTATCTGATAAGGTCAGTGAAGTCCCCTCAGGGTTTGTCCTGTAACCCCGTACCTCACTCTGTAGATCCTTTGTCAGGGTCAGCCATGTGGATGAGTCATGGCCTTTGCTTGACCACTTTGCTCTCTGTGAAAGCCTGAGAGAAAGTTTTCTCTCCATGTGACTCTCCTTAGGCACACTATAGATCATCGATTGCATTCCTGTATGGCTCCATAATCTCATTGATTAGCAAATTTGGGGCACAACTGAGATCCATGATGTAACAGTACAGGTTCTCCTATGACCTGAGTCTTCACTGACCTTGAAAGGCTGGGGCCAAAATGTTGGCTGACCTTGTGGCCTTTCCATTTCTCCAATTTTTGATCTGTGAACTTAAGTTGTTAACCATCCAGAAGAAAAGCTGATTAGTACCCTACAACATATGCAGTTCAGTTTACCCTAACTTTCTGACTAAATTCATTTCTATTTGTATTTCTTCCTTTGTGTTCTTATACTAGGGAGACTATATATTTGCACATGTGTGTCTGGTTTATTTCACTTACAAGTATATGTTCAAGTGTCATCCACTTCAATATAAATGCTTCAAGTTTGTCATTCTTTATAGCTGAAGAGTATTCCATTGTATAGAAATACCACATCTTTTTCAACCGTTCCTTATGTGACAGGCATCTTGGTTGTTTCTAAGATTTTGCTATCACAAATTGTACTGCTCTAGACCCACTGACTTTAATTGGCAGAGGCTCTTGGTAAGAAAGTCCTTTTGTTGCCACAGAATTTGGATGATGATTTTCTTTAGAGAACTTGGTTAAGCATTAAAGGCTAAAATGTGTGCTTTATAGACTCTCTGCCCTTGATCTTCCAGAAATATGGACATAAAAGCATAATGTTGAGGCTCTTAAAGTTATTATTTTAATTCTTCATCATGGATGGGTGTTGAATTTTGTTAAAGATTTCTTGAGTATATGTGGAAATTTTTTCTTTAGATATAATACATGGAGTGATATTGGATTTCTGAGTATAGAAACAAACTTGCATTTCTGGAGTAACTATGGTTGATCATGAAGCATGCTTCAGTACTCAGTTCTTCTAAAAAGGATAGGATACAGTGGCACTCCCACTGACAATTCTTTCTGTGAATTTGACAAGAACTAAATCAAATTGCTCCATAAGGTCAATATTGAATCTAAGCATCAAATTTGATTCAGTTCCCATGTAATTCACTTTGTGACCAAATTGTCAAAAAAATTAACTTCATGAACTTCTGTTTGTCAAAATATCCAAGCTGCCAAACTTAAAGAGCATTCAATGGCCAAAAGTGGGACAGTTTAAGCAAGAAAATAATAAAGCTAAATTATAATCTAAAGGCTAAAATAGCTAATCATGAACCTATAAATGATATGAATACTTGAATAAACTAATTGGGAATGGATGGGTATTATAGAGGAATTTCCATTAATAAATTTAGAAGACTGAAGAATATAGAAAATTACACTAGGATACCACAGTAATTGTTGAAGGCAAGATATCCATTAATGGACACTAAACTGACCATATGAAGAGAAATAGGATAGATGAAACTCAGAGATATATAGTAACCCTGTACTATTTTTATATTTCTGTAAGTGTAGAATCATTTACAAGTAATTGTAAAATGAAGTGATGGCTACATGAACAATTTTGTTATCAGTGGATATTCCTTAATTTAAGAGAGTTAAGGATTTTCTTACACAAACATTTGGGCTCACTTATATTATTTATGTAAATTCAAAGAACCCAATGAAATAATCAAGGAAGTATTACTACACACTTTATTAACCTGAAAATAAGCTAGGGAGCTAGCTTCCCTATAAGTACTACAAACCCCTCCAAACAGGAATTGATGTGGCCATTTAGGAAATTAGAAATGTTTGACTTTTTTTTAAGATAGTTTTTTTGAGAAATAGCAATGAGACAGTTTCGAAACCGATTAGTAGAACACTTTCAGTAATTAATATATTGCATATTGTTGTCTTCTTAGTGGTCATTCATAGTACAAGATGCAGACATACTATTCTGTCCACAAACACTATTCATACAAATCTTTCTATTCATTGAATTAAGGGAAAGTAGCTGTATATCTATCCTAACTATTGTGAATATACAGATACAAAATGGTCTTTCATTTGTATCCCATTTCTTTGTTTAGTTTTGTCAGAAATGGGTATTCCATTGTCATTTAAATACTGTATGTTCATGAATTCAGCAAATTATTCCAATATAGTCCATTAGTCCATAATAGTAGTGGGTTTTCTGTAAGACTGGCAGTGTCAGAAGTTGTTGACTTGAGCCTCTTATAGCTCAGCATGTTAATATGGCTTTACTTTTTATACTTCATTTTTATACTTTTCTGCGGGATGGTTAACACCAAGATAAAGCAAGACCTATATAAAAAGAAATGTAACTTTTGTATCGGAAAAGGTCAGTCACATCCCCTCAGGAATTAATTTGAAACCCTGTACTGTACTTTGTAGATCCTTTGTCTGTGTCAGCCATGTGGATGAGTCACGGCCATTGCTTGACCAATTTGTTCTCTCTGAAAGTATGAGTGAATGTTTTCTCTCCATGTGACTCTCCTTAGGCACACACTACATCATCGATTACTTTCCTCTGTGGCCGCATAATCTCCTTGATGAGAAAATTTGAGCCACAACTGAGTTACATGATGTTACAGTACAGGTTCTCCTATGTCCTGAGTCCTAACTGATCTTAAAAGGCTAGGGCCAAAATGTTGGCTGTCCTTGCAGCCCTTCTTTTTCTCTAATTTTTAGTCTGCAAACTTAAGTTGTTAACTGACCAGAAGAAAAGGTAATTATTATTACCCTTCAACATAGGCGATTGAGCTTTACCTCACTATCTGTCTGAGAATCAAGAGATACTTGACTTTTTAGAAATAAACTTTGGGTTGGGAGAGGGCAATATTTTAAAGAGAACATTCAGTGGAATTAGTTTAATGATGATCTTTTTAAGATGTGTGTAATACATCTCCAGGTATTCCGGAAGGACCTCATCAGTGCCATGAAAATTCCAGATTCTCACCACTTGAATCCTGACACCTATTACCTCTTTGCGGACACATGGAAAGAAGAATGGGAAAAGGGAGTCCAAGTGCCAGCCAGTCCAGGCACTGTTCCACAGCCTTCTGTCAGGTATCTGCATGCTTGCATGTTTATGAATTTACTGAGATCTATGGTGCATTCAACCATGTCATTATAGATAAGTAAAGTCAAACTCATTTGTATAGGAATGTAATATGAGCCCATTTATAGTATGGAACTGTTTGAAGTCCAATCTGAAATTATTAGAATTTGGAGGCTCCAGGTTTGACTTTAGCAATCAATTGCACTTTTAGTCTTCCAAGAAAAACAATATTAATTAGTAACTTTCACATGAAAATATACTTCAGTGTAACAGGGACCTCATAGTGATGGTGTCAAGAAATGGATAAAACTTTCAGTTTATATAATACATAAATTCAGTTGACAATGGAGTTTTGCAATAACTCGATTAACTAGAAGCACATGGCCTTCATTTACTTGAAAAAATTAGAGAAGAAATAACTAGAAGTGGGCTTTGATTTTTATGGAAAGAGGAGAGAAGGTTCTTCTGCTAAAGGGAGTAGTAAATTTAGCTCCTAGAATACTTGATGATTTTTGGAAGCCATTTTGTTTTCCTGATCTTTAGTATAAATTTGAGTCATTAAGGAATGACTGAATACAGCACAATGTTCCAGATAAAGGAGCTGGTTGGACCTGCCAGTTAATAGGAGGAAATCGTTGGTTCTTAGAACCTAATTATGCTGCGGAAAAATTTATTGAATCACGTGTAGAAACCAAGGCCCAAAGCTATCCTACCCATAAAGAGGTTGTCCATGCTCTGCTTAAGAAAGCTTCACAGTTTTGCTCAACACATGTTCTAAGCCTCACTAGCTTATCTTCAGTACCTTTATCCTGGTTCCTAAAGATCAGAATAACATCATGGATGAACAAAAGAGTTGAGCATTTTCATATCCTTGTTGTCCATGTTTTTGTATAGCTACAGCAGACCTGATGCTGAACTGACAACTGCCATTCTATTGACACTCCAGAGACTTTTGAAATATTTTGACTTTGGTCTTCATATGAAGTCAGTATTAGTTGTGTATTCAATGAAGATGTTTTTAATCATTTTGAATCATATTGAGAATATCCAGTATACTGCTATACAAATGCTATTCACCCAATAAGTAGGGTAACAAGAGTAGAGCAGCAGTTTAGGAAAAGTGAATTTAGAGGCTAAAAAAGTTTGTTTTGAAGGTTTGCAACATCACGTCTGTTTGCCATAACTCTTTGCCTAGCTCAGCCATTAATTTTAATTGGACAAACCAGACTATTGAATTATTATTGATTGTATTAAATTCATTAATGAAATCCAGAACTGCTGGTTGCTTATGGTAGGTAGAAGGTGTCATTTTCTGTTTCTTAGAAGACATCAATAAGAATTAAGCTGGCGAGGTAGCTCAGCATACTAAGCACCTGGTTAGCAAGCACAGGAACCAGGGTTCAATCTCCAGTACCAGATACCATGCCAGCCCCACCCCCTGGGCTCACTGAACTAAGCACCAAGAACTCAAGTGTGGTGGCATAGGCCTGTGATCTCGTGCTGGAGAAGCTGAAAACAGGAGGATCACTATGAGACTGCTATGAGTCTGAGCTGTGTAGTGAGACCCTGTACCAAATACATAAATTAAAAAAAAAACAAACAAATGAAAAGGATCATCTATAGCATAGAGCCTTTACTGTAGAACTACTATCCTCAAATTTAGGTTACATCAGAATCACCTGGGACATTTATTAAAACAGATTTCTAAGCCATATGTCCAGAGCTTTGAACTGAGTAGATTGTAGATATGAAGTCTGGGAATTTTCATTTTGAATAATTCTCCTAATGATGCTGGTGCTGCTTGTCTAGGGAGGACACTTTGATTACAATTATGTAGAATATCTTATTTCCTAAGTTTAATAGAAATCACTTCTGCACTTTCCTTAGGTTTCAATTTTGGCCTTAAATCTAAGTCAACCATACTGGAAGCTCAACTGATTTAGAATTAAAGCTTTATGTTTAGGTTTATTTCTTTATTGCAGCTACCATCGTTTTGTAGGGCTCAAACTGTGTTATGATTTTTCCTGTTTCAATTTTTTAGGCCACGTTAAACATTTTTGTGACATGAGCTGATATTGGAACATTGATAAATTAATTTCTGTGCCCCTTATCTAATTTTCAAAATCAGATTAGCTCAGTTAACATTTTTGGAGCTGGGCCTGGTGGCACACACCTGTAATTCTATCACACTGGAGACTGAGGAAAGAGGATCATTGCAATTTTGAGACCAGCCTGGGCTACATATTGAGCTTCAAGACCCAGAATTTTTTTGGAGTACTATAAATTCGGGTTTATTTATTTGGTCCCATGGTGTGAAATTAATTTGACACTGCCCTTTTCCATAGTGCTTAGCCTTAAGGTTTTTTTGTTATTTAGTACAGGGTCTTACTACACAGATCAGACTCGTGATTCTCCTGCTTTCAGTCTCCCAAGCTCTGGGATTACAGGCGCATGCCACCATGCCTAGTCTCAGTCACATATCAGCACAGCTTGGGAGCGGAGGCATGTCACACCAGGATCCATTCCTGGTCCCTATGTCTGCCTAAGCAAGCACTTTAACCTGCTGAGCTATCTGGCCAACCCAGACTTAAGGTTTTTTGACAAATCTTTCTATTTCCCATCCATATATCCTCTTCAGTGAAATGTATCTTTTTCATATCTTTTGCCCATTTTCTAACAGGATTCTTGTCTCTTTATATTAAATTTTAAGAATTATTTATGCATTCCCAATGAGTCTCTTGTTAAATATGCAGTTTGCAAATATTTTCTCCTAGTGTATTGTCTTCATATCCTCTTAACAGGGTCTTTTGCAGAGTAAAAGATTGTGATTTTGATGTTCACATTTATATTTCTTTTGGATCATGCTTTTAATGTCATGTCTATGAACTCACCTAGCACCAAATCTGAAAAATTTTTGGATGTTTTCTTTCTTTTATTTTATGGGGCATAGTATGGTGACTATATATGTAGTATGGTGACTCTGTCTCAAAAATACAGCTGCAATTAACAAACAGTTGAGGAAATATCTATAACCTGATATAAACATAACCAAGAATAGCCAGACTTGGTGGTACATCCCTATAATTCCAACACTCTTGGATGCTGAGGCAGAAAGGCCAAAAGTTTGAGCCCAGCCTGGACTATGTAGTGGCTTAGCAATATCCTGTCTCAAAAGTTTAAAAAAGAATATAATTCAGGTATACAAAATAAGTAAGCAGCTACACTCTTAATTCACTGATAAGAGATATCTGCTAAAATAATATCTGTAAATATAATATCATGTATGCACTTTGTACAATACCAAAACATTATGAAAACAGTTTGCAATGTATTAATTTATCGAATCTGTATTGTTAAGGTGTCTTGAAACTGTCTGATTGACATTTGTAGTTCAATAAAATAAAAAAAAGAAAAAGAAAAAAAGATTCTTTCATCAACTTAAATAGAAAAAAAAGTTTAAAAAAGAAAAGGAAAGGAGGAAGGGGAAGGAAAGGAGAAAAAAAAAGGAAACTGCTCATAAAATTTCTGGGTTTACTCCCCAGGAACCCTAAAAATATATGTAATATGCACATCTATTGAACATGACATGGTATCACAATGGGCACAACTTTCATGCTTTTCTTATCAAACTTTTTTGTTTGTTTGTTTATAGTACTGGGGATTGAACTCAAGACCTTAACACTTGCCAGGCAGGCACTTAAGCCACTGAGCTATCTCCCTGCCCCCTCAAAGAATTTTAAATGTGAATAAAAATCAAATTTCAAAAATGTTACCACTATAAAAGTTTTATACTTTTATATTTGAATCCCTTTTGAGTTAATTTTTTGAGTCAATTTTTTATAAGTTTAGGTCAGATTTCAAGGTCATATAACTTGAGTCTTTCCTATTTATTCATTTTTTGAAATTACAGTGGCTTTTCTAGTTTGTCTTTCCACAGAAATTTTGTACTAAGCTTGTCTGTATCTGCAAAAAATCTTGCTGGATTTTCATAGGAGTTACATTAAGCCTCCATATTATGTAGTAGTAGTTGACATCTTTATTAGATTGAGCCTTCCAGTTTTTCATTTATTTAATTTTTCTTTCATCAATATTATGTAGTTTTCAGCAAATACATCATGTATGTTTGCTAAATTTATACTTCTGTTAATTTTTCTAATTGTTATAATTTTAGTTTACAAATATTCATTGCAGATATGTGACAAATTCATTCAAATTTTTGTGCATTGATATTGTGTTTCTGCATCCTTGAAGAATTATATAGTTCTGGAATTTTTTAGCAATTTCTTGGGATTTTCCTGTGATATTATACCATCATATCACTTTTAAATAAGGGTCATTTTCCTTTTTCCATCCCAATCTGTTACCTTTTATTTCTTGTTGCCTCATTGCAGGACTAACACTTCCAGTACCGCCTTGAATAGCAGTGGTAAGAGCAGACAGCCTTGTCTTGTTCCCAATCTTAAGGAGAAAGTATTCAGTCTTTTAGTATTAAATAAGTTAACTGTAAGGTTTTTATAATTTTTTTTTTATCAAATTGAGGAAATTCACCTCTATTCCTAGTTTGTTGTATTTTTATCATGAATAAAGGTATGTCAAGTATTTTTGTGTGTCAAATGATACCATCATGTAATTTGTCTTCTGTAGCATGTTAATTTCATGAATTACATCGATTGTTAAATATTGAACCGACCTTACATTGTTGGAATAAGCACCCACTATTAGTTAGCTTGGGTTGCTATAATAAGATACCACAGGCTGGGTGACTTTAACAAGAGAGATTTACTTCTTAAAACTCTGAAAGCTAAAGTCTCAAATCAAACTCTGACAAGATTCGATTTCTAATAATAATCTTTCTTACTTACCACAATTTTTGCTGTGGCTTTCTTTGGTACATGTGGGAGGGATTGAGGAGGGAGTTATTGCTTCCTCTTCAATAAAACCATCAATCCTATTAGATAAAAGTCCTATCTCTGACCTGATTTAACCTTAATTTACCCCACCCCTGTGTGGTCCAGTCTCCAGGTTCCTTGAGCATTATAGGACTTCAACTTAGAAAATAATTTAGAAGGGGACATACTTCCATTCATAACACTCAGTGGATCAGAGTTCATAATTCTTTTTGTATACTGCTTGATTTAATATGCTAATACCTTGACTATATATATGAAATATTGGCCTATAGTTTTCTAATGATAGTTTTATATGGTGCTATAGTAAAGCAGTACTGACTTCAAAATTAGCTGAGGCATATTCCCTTTTGTTTTCTTTCTTTTTTGAAGAGTGAATAAATATGCTTATAAGTACATGCACATATGTATATATAAATGAGATTATAACTTGCTCTTTTCACTTAACATATACTTTTACATCATTATGGAAATTTTTGACTATAAAGACAGATGTCCCTATATCCTCTTAGAATGAAAACTTGAAACTTAACTGGCTATGGAGAATAGTACTTCCTTCGATGAAACCGTATCTAAATAAATACAACTCCCACTTCAACAGTTCCATTTAAAGTCCAGTAGATATGTGAGATTTAAATAGCCTAAACAGAACTTCTCAAACAATTCTACCTGCATTTTTCCATATTTAGGTGGTGGAACATCCCTTTCATTCTGTTTTTAAGGGTAAAATCCTTACAGTAATTTTGTTTTTGTTGTCTTACATTTCATATCAGTCTCCATATTCAGGACATCTTGCATCTACTTTCAGAATATATCCCAGTTTCATACAGTAAGTGAAAAGAATGCCTCTTCATGATACATGTGAACACAAGCCTGCCGCTCACCTCACTGCTGTACTTGGCTGTCTAGGCATCTCCCATTTGTTACTAATCTCACCTCACTTTTCCCACATTTCCTGTCCACTCCCACTTTAGACAAGTGCATTCTACCACTCCTGTGATTTCAGGTATGAAAATTCAATAATGAATACAGTGCACCAAGCATTTTTATATATTTGTTTATCTTATTTATAAAATTTAAAGCAGCTGGACATGTTGACACATGCCTGTAATCCCAGCACTTAGCAGGCTTAGGCAGGAGGATCACCAAAAGTTAAAGACCAACCTGGGCTATATAATGTGTTCAAGGCAAGCCTGAATTACAGAGTGAGAACCTGTTTCCAAAAAACACTAAAAACCAGGGAGATAGGTCAGTAGAATAAGTGCCTGCCTGGCAAGTGTAGGGTCCTGAGTTCAATCCCCAGTACCACACACACACACACACACACAAAATGAAACTAAAAGTTTAAAGCAGTCCTTTGTCATTTGTTGTAGTTAATAGTCCCAGTGCTGATAAGTTGCTCCAAAACTTTATAGCATAGCACAACTGAGTTGTCACACTTGTTGATTCTATGAGTCAGAATTCAGATAGGAAACAGCAGGGATGTCTTATCTCTGCTTCATAATTTCTAGGGCTCTTTCTAAGAGGACTTGAACTTTGGGAATGAGTAAGCAGCTTGGGAATGGAATCATCTGAAGGCTTACTCATTAATGTGTCTAATGGCTTATTCCTGGGCTGGAATAACATACATACTATACTTGGCCTCTCCAAATGATTTGCTTTCCTTATGGCCTGACAAACCCTAACATAGTCAAGGCTCCAAACAATCTTTAGGCATGGGCTCCAAGTGGTTTACATATGTTCCTTTCTGCAAGGCAGGTGAAAACGGCATTCTACTTTATGACCCAGCCTTATCACTTCTATTAGTCAGAACTGTCACAAGCCCTCTCCTATTCTTTTTTTTTTTTTGTTTTGGGTTTTTTTTTCTTTTGCTTTGTTTTGCTTTTTGTTTGTTTGTTTGTTTTTGGCTGGCTCATGCTGCCTTTAGGACAGATCTGGTATGGCATGTGGAGCTAGGGATTGAACCGCAGTTCCCTGCACCTGACTGGGTTTGCCCAAGCAGGAGCTTAAACAGCTGAGCTACCCAGTAAGCCCCCACCCTCTGCTATTCAAAGGGACCAGAAAGAGACTCACCACTTGATGAAAAAGTAGCAGTCACATTGTAGAAGAACTTGAGGGATTTGATAAATGCCATCTGTTATAGGGATTATACTTATCTACCCTTTGTTTCATAAATTGAGTTCATGGAGCTTAGAGACAAATAAGAAGCATTTTCAGAAACTACTCCTAAAGATACCTTAGCAAGGGACTCTTATCTAGTTTTTAAGGCACTTAACGTCAAGCCTCCAATAAACTATAATGTGAGCAGCTTAGAATCTACCTCACAATCAAATAAAAACAGGGCAAGTAGCTCAGTACTAGTTCAGTCTCCAATGCTGAAAAAAATAACAAAGTTGTGGTGTTTAGTTCTGTGCAGTTCACAAATTATTCATTATTCATTAGGAAATACAGCATAAGCTCTGCCTCCAAAATACTCAGATAGTTGAAAAGATACAAGGTAGTCACTGTGCATAAAACTGGAAGCAGCCTTACATCATTTTTGAGTAGTGTTGCCTCTTCAGTGGCACAGCAGTGTCCATATGGGCCAGAGGTAATAGTGTTCCACTCTCTCTGGCTTGTCCTAAAGGACAGATGAATGTGCTACCTTTCTGTGGCGCTAAGCAGGTGTAATTGTGGATCATTGCACCATGCAGAAAGTTATTACAACATTTACTTATACTTGAGCATTCAAACTGAAAGATTGACTTATGTTGACAAAATTATTTAGGCTCTGGCCTTGTGAGTGTGTGCTGGTTTGTCAGTAGCCTGATGGTTGTTCAAAGAATTTCTCTATACCTAGTACATGGTGAAGAACAAAATTACCCAGAGATATTTCTGGGACTTCCTCTAGCTACAGCAATGTTATATGTACTTGAAGATATTAAAACTATTTTTTAATCCCAAAGTAATATTTTTCACTAATTTTCATATGCCTCCCCTTTTATCATTATAAATGCATTAACTTATTTGTGAGTTTGCATTAACTTCACATTTTACCTATTTTTTACATTTGATATTACTCTTCAATGTTACATTCAAACTTTTAATTCAAGATGTATATGAAAACAATGTGATATTACCATTACTATCACTATAAGCTTTACATTGAAGTATGATTAAAAAGTACATAAAGCATAATTATGTAGCTCATTGAATTTTTGTGAGCTAAATATATTCTTTAACTGCCACGCAGATCAAGAAATAGAATGTTGCCAAAACGTTGTACCTCTCAAAGCCCTCTTTCTGTTCCCTGCCAGTAAGTGATTTCCCTCACCCTAGGTAACAGTTTTTGTCAAATTTGAACTTCATAGATAGAAGCCTACCTTACAGATTCTAGACTGAATTGTTTCATTCATTCATTTTCAGTTGCATCATATTCATTGTTTGACTGTGCCACAATTTATTCTCTCAATAGAGGTTAGGTTTTCAGTTTTAAGCTACTAAAAGCTGATAAGGAAATTTTTATGTCTTTTCGTATATGTATATATTTGTTAAGTGTGTGCCTAAGAGTGAACTTGCTAAATTGCAAGGTCTGTGTATCTTGTAACAGTGATAACAAACCACTTGGAGCTTTCAGTGATGACAGCTCACTGGCACATGTGCCATAGATTCACCACCACTACCCTTTAACTGTAATATCTGTTGCCAAAGTATTATTTCCCACACTCCCACTAGTGGTATATAAGAAATCTGTTTGCTCCATTTCTTTACCAGTGCCTAGTATTACCAGTTTTGGCTCAGTGTTTTTTTTTTTTTTTTAATTTTTTATGTATTTGGTACAGGGTGTCATTACACAGCTTGGACTTAAAATGATCCTTCTGTTTTCAGCCTCCCCAGTACTAGGATTACAGGCATGTGCCACCATGCCAGTACTTGGTCACCAGCTCAGTGCACCCCTGAGGCAGGGCAGGTACGATATGCAGGACCAGGGGTCCCTGCCCTTGCCAAAGCATGTGTTTAGTCCCTTGTTAACTCAGTCTTTTTAAAGTTTAGCCATTCTGATAGATAATAGCAATTGTGATCCTAATTTCCGTAATAAGGTTGAGAAGCTTTTCAATTATATTTGCCATTAGATATGGTGGTACAAGCCTCCTGGCAGTCTGGGAAACTGGGAGGCAGTTTAATCTCACCCTGGCCAATTCTGCAACACCAACACCTTGACTCAAAGAGTAAAAATGGGCTAGATATTCAGCTTAGTATAAGACCTTGGGTTTAGTCCCCAGGACTAAAAAAGTTTGTCATACAAATAGCCTTATTTGTCTGCTTAAGTTTTTTGCCCACTTTTTAATGGGCTGTTTTTCTAATTGATTTAGAAGTTTACTGTATATTGTGGATGTCAGTCCTTTGTATTGTCTATACAAGTATGTCATCTATATGCAATGTCATCTCTTCTTGGGTTGCCTTTTCATTTCACTTTCAATTTTGTCTTTTGATAATCAAAAGTTCTAGTTTATCAGCCTCATCCTTTATGATTAATAGCATTTGTGTTTTATTTAAAATATCTCAGGCAGGGGATGTAGCTCAGTGGCACAGCACCTGCCTGACAAGCAAGAGACCCTTAGTTTAATTCTCAGTAACAAAAAAAATACAACAAAATAAAATAAGTAAAATATCTCTACCCCATGGTTATAAATATATTCTCCTGTTTTCTTCCAGACACTTAAACGTATTGATTCAATAACTTCTTTAGTGTTACCTTCTTCCATATGCAGCTGAGGCAATTGAGATAAATTGTTAGCTATAAACAGTCTTTTTAGAGAAAAGTGTATCTTGAAAAAAAAGAGATATTCTATGTTTATCTTGTGCTCTGTACCAAAAAAAGCACGGCATAGTTAATCTCATAGTCTAAAGAACTCGTAGGTATGTCTTGTCCTTTTCCGTTGGGTTCATTTCACTTGGAAGCACACATTTGACAGCATATTAATGGGAGCAAAATTTTAGCTTCCATTAAAATGTAACGATTCTACATTTCCTTCAAATATTCATTACTTTTAGATTTTGCCAGGCAAGTGCCTATACTGCTAAGCTATCTTCCTGGTGTTACTTTTGGATTTTAAACATGCATATGGTAGAAAAAATTAATGTGCAAATTTGTGTAGTTATTAACTTTATTTAGAATGTATTATTTGGAATCAAAGGCTTTTTTAAAGAATTCTTAGAAGGAAATGTCTACTCAATAGAGTGCACTATGCCTGTGTATATTTACATGTATTCACAGGAATATATTTGTGAATCCTACATAAATAATACCTATAGGCTACCTAGGGGGATAGCTCAACAGTCAAAGTGCCTGCCTGGCAAGCACAAGGATCTGAGTTCAATCCCCAGTACCATATGCTATGCCAGCCCGAGAATCCCAGGGATGTAATGTGGCACAGGACTGTAATCCTAGCACTGGGGATGCTGAGACAGAATGATCACTGTTAGTCTAAACTACATAGCAAGACCCTGAAACAAACAAATTAATTAATTAATTTAGGTTAAAGAAACTAGCTATACAAATTTTCAAGATAAATGATTTTCCAGCATGGTACTAGAAAAAAGCAAACCATAGGATCAGTGGAACAGATTAGAAGATGCAGACTCAACTACGAACACACACAGCCACCTTATCTTTGACAAAGGGACCAAACACAATCACTGGAAGAAACAGCCTCTTTAACAAATGGTACTAGAAAAACTGGCTTTCAACATGCTGAAAACTGAAACTAGATTCAGGTTTATCACCCTGCACTAAAACTAAAGTCAAAATGGATTAAAGATCTAAACATTTAAAAGGAAATATTAAATCTACTGGAAGAGAAAGTAGGTACATTTCTTGATGGCATAGGGGTGGACAGAGGGTTCATGAACAAAAACCAAACTGCACAGAAAAAATACTTCAAAGAATCAACAACTTGAATCTCATCTTAATGAAAAGTTTTACACATCAAAAGAACAGCAGAATAAAAAGACAACCCTCAAACTCGGGGAAAAAATCTTAACTGTCACTCAAAGGACTTCTATCTATAATATATAAAGAACTAAACAAAATTAAGCCCCCAAAATTTAAAGACCCAATCCAAAAATGAGCATCTGAGATGAATACACTATTTTCAGAGGAAGAAATGCAAGAGACAAATAAATACCTGAAAAAATGCTCCACATCACTGGCCATTCAAGAAATGCAAATTAAAACAACATTGAGATATAGGAGCATTTTGTGTCGGCTTCCTGTGGGACGCGGTGGTGGTCGTTGGCTCCCAGGAGTGAGCGGGTTTTTGCCTCATTTTTCCCATTTCTTTTCGCCTCTTTTTTGCTTGATCGGTACGATGCAGCTATGGGATGCAAGAAGAAGAAGCAGCTGAAGCCGTGGTGCTGGTATTGTAATAGAAACTTTGATGATGAGAAGATTCTAATACAGCATCAAAAAGCAAAGCATTTTAAATGCCATATATGTCATAAGAAATTGTATACTGGACCTGGTTTAGCTATTCATTGCATGCAGGTACATAAAGAGACAATAGATGCTGTACCAAATGCAATACCTCGGAGAACAGACATAGAATTGGAAATCTGTGATATGGAAGGCATTCCAGAAAAAGACATGGATGAAAGACGGCGACTTCTTGAACAGAAAACACAAGAAAGTCAAAAAAAGAAGCAACAAGATGATTCTGATGAATATGATGATGATGACTCTGCAGCCTCAACTTCATTTCTGCCACAGCCTGTTCAACCTCAGCAAGGTTATATTCCCCCAGTAGTGCAGTCAGGACTGCCACCTGTACCTGGAGCACCAGGAATGCCTCCAGGCATACCTCCCTTAATGCCAGGTGTTCCTCCTGTCATGCCAGGAATGCCACCAGTTATGCCAGGCATGCCACCTGGATTGCATCATCAGAGAAAATACACCCAGTCATTTTGTGGTGAAAACATAATGATTCCAATGGGTGGAATGATGCCACCTGGAACAGGAATACCACCTCTCATGTCTGGTATGCCACCAGGCATGCCCCCCCCCATTCCACGTCCTGGAATTCCTCCAATGACTCAAGCACAGGCTCTGTCAGCACCAGGTATTCTTAATAGACCACCTGCACCAACTGCAACAGTACCTACTCCGCAGCCTCCAGTTACGAAGCCTCTTTTCCCCAGTGCCGGACAGATGGGGACACTTGTAACAAGTACAGCTTCATCCAATTCAGAAAATCTGTCTGCATCTTCTAAAGCTCTGTTTCCTAGCACAGCACAAGCTCAGGAAGCTGTTCAAGGACCTGGTGGTACAGATTTCAAGCCCTTAAATAATACTCCTGCCACAACTACAGAACCCCCCAAACCTACATTCCCTGTTTACACGCAGTCTACAGCTTCAACCACTAGTACTACAAATAGTACTGCAGCAAAACCAGCAGCATCAATAACAAGTAAGCCTGCTACACTTACAACCACCCGTGCAACCAGTAAGTTGATCCATCCAGATGAGGATATATCACTGAAAGAGAGGAGGGCACAGTTACCTAAATACCAATATAATCTTCCTCGACCAGGACAGGCCCCAATTGGTAACCCACCAGTTGGACCCATTGGAGGTATGATGCCACCACAGCCAGGCATCCCACAGCAGCAAGGAATGAGACCTCCAATGCCACCTCATGGTCAGTATGGTAGTCATCATCAAGGCATGCCAGGTTACCTTCCTAATGCTATGCCACCATATGGGCAGGGACCGCCAATGGTGCCCCCATACCAAGGTGGGCCTCCTCAACCTCCAATGGGAATGAGACCTCCTGTAATGTCGCAAGGTGGCTGTTACTGATCTTGCTTCATCCAGTCTAATAGGTTTGGAGATTAAACCTTTTCTCAACTTGTGCTGTTTATATAGCCAAGCTTCTGTCAATAAGGCTTCATTGTGACTTTAACAAACATTATCTTCCCACATACCAGGAACTATTGGACATTTATTTTACATGGGAAAATTTATTTGGAATAATAAAGCAGGAACTTTTCCTGAAGTTGCAATTTATACTGTAAGGCTTCTTTTTCATGTTTCATCTCGGTTTTTAGAAATGAAGTATAGTAAATTTGATTAGTTAAATTGTGAAGGCGCTGGAATTACATGAACATATCACCTTAATAATGGCAAGTTCTGTAAGCTTACATTGCTATTTGTAAAGTTATGCCTTCACAGCATTTCAGATGCTGTTGGACTCCATGTCCCCAACATAGCTTGGTGAGGGCTGTAACTATTTCCAAGTAACCTGTACATTGGAAGTCTAAATGTGTAACAATATTTAATGTATTTAGAGTTCCTCATGTTGCAGGGTTTAAGAAATCTGATCCAACCAGGTCATGTGACTTTTTCTGTACTGTTAAACTTCATTGTAATAAAATGAGAGAAAAAAAAAGATGTAGGAGTCACTTCCTTGTCTTCATCTTGGTCCAAGAAGCCAATATTTGTAATCCCAAAGTTACATTATTGGAATCCCATCATGTTGATTCCAAGCTACCACTTCCTATACAACCCACTGTGAAAATAAAGACACTAAATTATATTTTTAATCATTGGAAAGTCAAGGGGCTCTAAGTCCTGCCACAATGATGGCTTTCTGGAACCAAGAGAGCGACCCAGGGCCTTACCTGGTTTTTATTCAGTGGGGTGTGGCTTGAGGAGGAGTGACTCAGAGAGTGTAATCTGCATTATACTATTATGCCATTGAGATAGCATTTAATATTTTGGGTGGCCTGGTGCTTCAGCTTTGATGTAGTTTTTCAAGCCCCAGAAAGTCATGGCCTCTATCTCGAGGCTCAATTCCAGCTGGCGGCACAGAGCATTAGCTCTACAGTCCTGTCTCGACCTGGCTCATGTTAAAGAGCAGCATGTTTACTAGAGAAACACACATGCCACCCTCAAAGACTATCACCAGCACCTCAGCTAAACTAATACACATTGCTTAAGGCCAATTGAAGGATAAACAAGTCCTAGCCAGTTCTGTACATAATAATACAAGAAAATAGGGTCAGGCTCAGTCAAAATGGAGACAGTCATTCTTCTTTCAAGGAGAGATGCTCAGGTGGTCCTCCACATTGAGATACCATCTCCAGAAAGAATGGCTATCATAAGGAAGTCAACTAACAACAAATGCTGGACAGCCCATGGGGGAAAGGAAACCCTTCTCCACTGTTTCTGGGAGTGTAGACTGGTACAGTTTCTTTGGAAATAAATCAGTGTGAAGATTCCTCAAAAAGCTAGGATTAGAAGTCCCATTCAACCCAGCTATTTCCCTTCTGGATATTTTTCCAAAAGAACTGAAAACACCATAACACAGTGATATATATTTACCTATGTTTGTATCAGCACAATGTGTCATAACTAAATTTTAGGAACAACCCAAACGCCCATCAACTGAGGAATGGATGAAAAACAAGTGGTACTTTAATATAATGGAATATTACTCAACTATAACGAAAAATAAATTGAGGCTTTTACAGGTAAATGAATGAAACTAAAGGCTATATTTGTAAGTGAAATAAGTCAGACACTATCGTATTGTTTCCCTAGTGTAAGAATCTGAAAAACTATATAAAATCTAAAAGATACACTAGGAATTTTAAAAGGGAAAGAAAGTGAGTAAAAGGCATAAACAAATGGGATGAGGGAAAAGAAAAAAGAAAAAATGTAATATATGGTTTTATGTGGGTTTTTTGGTACAAGGAGTCAAATTCAAGATCGTATGCTTTCCAGGCAGGTGTGTAAGTCACTGAGCAGTCTCCTCAGCCTTCTATTGGTTTTTTGAAGGTAGCAGTAAATGCTTAAAATTTTTACTTTGACCAGTTTTCCATGCTTTTATCTAATAATATGAACTACACTGAAGACAACAATGTGCAAAATGACAACGACTGTTGATATCTATCTTGGGTTTTTTTATTTTGAAATTGTGTGTTGTTTCAAATGTCTTATCTATTACTCTTCTGTTCTCTTTAAAATAAAAATAAATGATTTTTTATTTTATGATGACATATGTAAGTTTCATTTCTTTCTCTTTATTTAGGTAATCCGCTTTGTTCTTCAAAATTGCTAGGGAATGATAATCTAGTCATTCTCCTAGTTACATTTTCTGGTGCTTCCTGTATTATTTAAACCATTATTAAAAAGTAAGAAAACCATTAGTTGTAGAATAAATTGTTGCCATTAAAAGCTTCCATTTTTCCCCTTGCTTTAGTTCCTTACCTTGGGCTGTTTGATGTCAAGACAGAATAAAAGAAAATACAGATTTGATCAGGCCTGCTGGAGAAGCTGATGCAAGTGTGGGAATCTTTTATCTCATTCTGTTACCCCGGCTCATACCTATGGTTGATATCATTTATGGTTAGAAATTACCTTGAGTTTGTATAAAGCCTCTTGGCTTTAATTGATCTCCATTGTGAAAATAATACAGTATTCACTGACATTATCAAACACCTGTTTTTTCAGGGTTCACTGTACCAGACACTTTATTTTCCATATCAATAGTCATAAGTTTGGTGTTATTTTATTATAATTTGTTGTTGTCATCCCTTTTTGCCACTGTGGGTTAAATCCAGGACCTTTACACTGACCTTCATCTACCCAGCACTTTTTATTTTTTATTTTGAGACAAGGTCTTGCTACATTGTTAAATTACTCAGACTAAGCTTAAACTTTCCATCCTCCTGCCTCAGTTTCCTTTATATTGGGGTTTCAAGCACATGCCACCACATCCAGCTGTTTCTCTACCTTTTATCTTAAAAAAAACCTAAACTTTAAACTGCCTAGGATCACCATATAAGTGAGTGGGGAAAAAAAGCAGGTTAGTGTGAGACTAAAGCCTGCATTCTGTACTAAGAATCTGGTATTGTCTCCATGGCAGAAAATCATGAATTTTCCTAAAATAATATCTTTGGAATGGAATGTGGCTCTTACTACCCTCTCTAAATATACTACCCTCTTCTAAATATACTACCCTCTTCTAAATATACTTGGTGACCTCTGAGCCAAGAAGAACACACAATGCTATGGCAACATTTTATTAGAGTGAATAGTTGTCAGGTTCCAGGATCCATGAGGGTGAATGAAACCTATTGTTTACCAGCAAGTAGTAAAACTGAATTTGCATAACTATTTGCTTTCTAGAAGGGGATCTGCCTTACTTCACAGAAAGCAAGACAAGGCCTATGCCTCCCTCTACTAGTTCTCCCGTATGACTTGCGTGCTGTTGGATCCATCCACCCAATGTTTGGACACTGCCATTTGTTAACCATTATCAATATCTTCTCTTGTCTTTCTAGGATTATAGCTGAAAAGGAAAAGGAAGTTCTGTTTGTCCGACCCCGGAAATATATCTGTTGCTCCAGCCTAGAGAACACAGAGCCTGGCTATGTCAACATCCAAGAACTGGCAGCATCCACAAGCCACTATGACCTAGACGACATGGATATCTTCTGGCTTCAGGAATTTAATGAGGACCTCAAAGAAATGGGTAAGTTCTTTTCTAACAAGTGAGTTGTGCTTTAAATCAACTTACCAATTTTTTAAGTTGTTAGGATCTTTAAAACTTGCTTGCTTTCTTGCTGCCTTTCTTTCCTGACCTTTTTATTTATTTTTCTCTTAAATCTTTTAATACAATATTTCTTCAAAACATAAATATTTTGAAATTCAGCAATAACATTTAAATCTGATCTTTTATTTCCTCATTTAAGGTAAACAGTGATTCAGGGTGGCATGTAGATTTTGTGAGCTCTAAATGTGATTGTGGCTGATTGGATGTCTAGATGAGAAGGATTTTGAAGCCAGTTGTTGGGCTCAGCCCTGAAAATCATTCTGATCAGTGAGCAAGGCCAAGGATACAGGTGCATCTGCCAGGACTTTGAAGGGAAGTTGCATCTTCAGCATTGAGAAGCACCACTGCAACTGACAAGTTGCTGTGACCAGTATCCACTAATGCAAGACTTAAAATTTTGTTGCCTTGGAAAGACACTGGCAGACCCAAGGGGAATCATACTCAAAGTAGTGCTTAGTTACCAGTGAGTTCTAGCTATCAGTGGGTTCTAAAATTGTCATATAATTTTCAAAAAAAAATAAAACCAAGCCAACAAAAATCTTGGAAGTAAGCATAATTTTAAAGTAAATGTTATAGCTGTGCTGAGAAATGCTATACTCAAAGGAAACTCACTTTATACTTAAAACTCTTATTCACTTGTTTGCAGTCTAAACAGCATTTTGATCAAGTTTTCCTATGGAATTGTGGGTAATTTTTATGTTCCATGTGATATACATTTGATTTTTGTTTTAGATTTTGAGACAGGGTCTTACTATATAATAAAGGCTGTCCTTGAACTTGCTTGTGTAGTCCAGGCTGGCCTCAAATTCACAGTGATCCTCCTGCCTCAGCCTCCAGAATGCCGGGATTATAGGTGTGTGCCACCACACTGTGTTGATTTCATTTCTGTTTGAATAATATTTGTTCATTGTCAGTACAAGGATGGATGGTTTTCCTTTTCTTACCCCCTCCCCATCCTTTTATTCATTTTTTTTTGAGGCTGGTATCTGAATGGATATGAAAAAATATATATTAAATCCAGGTTGGCATGACAATAGTAGTTATCCTGTTAGTAGCCAACTCTTATTCTTTTCTTTTTAAAACTTTTCATTTTATGCCTTCCTCTGTCCTCAAAGGAGAAAGAGATTATCATTTTTTTTTTACTAGAGAAATAGGTTTAATGTGAGACATGTAAGAATGTATAATATTGACTTACAAGGCCTGCCACAGGGACCTGCCCATTAGCTTAGTTGGTAAAGTGACTGCTTAAACAGAGCAGTCAGGCTCAGGTTACTGTGGTTCAATCCCCAGATCCTCAAGCCATACCAGAAATGCCCTAAAGGCAACCTGAGCCATAAAAAAAAAAACCCTTCTGAAGGCCTGCCACACAATCAAATATGGGAGAAAGTAAAAGATCTTTCTTTTCCCGGGACATCAAATAACTTGAGCTGAAGGCTTGGAGCCTGCTATAGTCCCCTGTGAAAATCTCTGTAAGGAGGTCACAGGTCTCTTCCAGAAGACTGAATGGTCACAGCTAAGGGCTGAAGAGTCTATACTGAAAGACAGGAGATGACTTCCAAGGTGCTGGTGAATACTGGAGCTCCTGCAAAGAAACAGAAACAAGCCTTCTTTTTTTCATTTTTTATAACATTCTGGCAACCATCCTCTGTATGATGGGTCTTCCAAACCCATAAATTTGCCTAACAAATTTAGTTGGACATGAAGTACTAAAGTTGACACAATCAGTTAACTATCATAGTCCATACCTTGACAACCTCACAACCACAGTTTCTTTAAACCACAGATTCCAGCCACAAAGATGAGCTCATAAATATACCTTACATGTTATTACTGTCCTGAATACAAATGGAAACACATTAAAGCCTCCTCCAGAATACAAAGGAAGTTTTCTTTTGGTGAGGCTTCTAACATTTCATAACTTGACAATGTAACATATGATTAACAAGGCTTAGTCAGTATTAAGACTATCAACATTAAAAGCATGTTAGGAAAGAAATATTACAATTCTTTTTTCTGTAGCTGATCATAGGACCATAGGCCAGGCACTAAGCAAGAATTGGAGGTCCTATGGAGTGTAAAACAGATGCAGATGCCAATGCAAACACTGGAGGTACTGGGAATGAGACTCTAGTATGGATGGGGGTGATGAGAGTATTTCCAGTTTTTAAAACAAGCCATGGATCTTGTCCTCAACCATCCATCAGAACTCTTATTTGGTCACCCAGTGTGCAGTCTCCATGAGTTTGGCCTGGAATAATGCACTGCAGGGGCTTACAAGTTCCCCATAGAGAGGTTGGACGCTCCCTGATGGTCTAGTGGTTAGGATTTGGCACTGTCATAGAGAGATTGGACTTGAAAAGTGCCGAGTTAGAAGACTATCCTTATCACTAGCCTGTGCTATGACAGTCCCATCTTGAGATAGTAGAGGAAAAAGGAAGTCAGCTGTACTTTTTGGTTTGTGATCATTCTGGACAGACATTATTGTAGCAATATTGTTCCCAATCTATTCCTCCACATTTTGAGAAATAGTGACAATTTTTCCAGTATGAAATCTCAGACTGAGTTGGCCAAGCATCAAAGTAAAGATACACTTTAAGTAGAGAGGGGTTCCATATAGTCTGATTTACAACAGGACTTAAATTTGAACTTGAAATGCCCAATGTCCTGTCTTGCCATATGTTCCCAATATGTTTAGGCATATTATCCAAAGAAAAATTATTTTTCTTTGGAGATTATCAATTTAAGGTAGGACCCACAAAGATAAGGGAATAAAAAGACTGACAGAAATAGAAAATCATAGTAAGGAGGTATACTCAAATGGTTTAGTAGTCCAATGTATAGTTGTACATATGAAACATAGTATTTGTAGATATTATAATCATCACAGTTTGCTGTGAAACCACATTACAGCTATAATAAGATCCATTTGATATTTTGCAATGAATTCACATTGGAATTAATTATTTAATTTTCAGGGGCCGGGGAAATAGCTCAGTAGAATAAGTGCTTCCCTGGCAAGCGCAAGGGTCTGAGTTCAACCCCTGGTTCTGAAAAAAAAAATTCATTTTCGAATAGACTTTTAGAAAACTTTGATTTTTGGAAAAGTTGTACGTTCAGTACAGAGCTCATGTATGCACCTCACCCAGTATCAGTTCCCCTAGTAGTAGCATCTTACTTGACTGTAAGACATATGTCAAAACTAAGAAACACAGGTACATAACTTAAATAAACTCCAGACTTCGTTGGAATTTTAGTTATTTCCAATAGTGACCATTTTTGTTCTGGAGGTATACCACATTGTATTGGAAGATTTTTAAGACATTTGTTTACCTTATCTCAGGATTTTCTTCAGGGAAAATAATAATACAGTGATAATCCTAAAAGCTTAAAAAATGGGGACATAACTCAGTAGAATAAATGCTTATCTGGCAAGTACAAAGTCCTGAGTTTGATCCCTGGTACCACCAAAAATAAAAACAATTAAGCATTTTTTGGTTTGGACTAAAGAATTTTAAAATTGAGCACTTACTACATACTGGACACCATACTAAGTAGTGTACAACATTAGCTCATCCTTACAACAAATCAGTGGATTTAGCTGGGTGTGTTGGTGCACACCTGTAATCCCATTACTCTGGGAGGCTGAGGCAGGAGCAAGTTCAAGCCCAGCCTTGGCAGTTTAGTAACTTGGCAAGTGATAAGCCTAAAATTTCAAAATTGCCTTGTTAGACCTTTATGAATGTTATAGGCTTGTATTTGTTTGCCATTGAAAAATATTTAAGAAAAAGAAAAATAGCAGTAGTAGTGGGACATACAGCTTAGTGACACAGCACCAACCTGCCAAATGCAAGCTCCTGAATTAAATTTCCAGTATCAACAAAAGAAAAATAGTGAATTTTTAAAAGTAAGATTTGAAAAACTATATTTCTTGGTATAATCATATGCAGATAATACCTACAACTTTCTTTTGTGGCTTAATATATTTTCATGTTAAATTTTCCATGTATAACCATTAGATGTGCTTATTGAAGCTAATTTTCTAAGACTGAAGTACATGATTTAGTTATTTTATTACAATACAAACCAGTGTTCATACTTTCAAAGTTTGGTGAAAGTCCTCCCACTTTGGGAATAAGAGAAAATCATGTGATCTAAAAGGAAATGTGCAAGGTTTTGTTGTTGCTGTTGTTGTTGTTTTGTATTTTTAAGGAAAGGTCTTTAGGGTGTTCAGGGTCTCACTGCTAGATTGGACTCATAGTCATCCGCCTGTTTCCAACCTCCCCAAGAGCTGGGATTACAGGCACACACCACCATGCCCCAGCATCAATCGCCATCAGTTGCCTGTCTCAGTGTGCCCTGGAGGCTGGGCCAGCTTGGCAGGCCCGTGGATCAAACCCCTGGCCCCTCTGCACCTGCTTGCAGGCATTTTAATCCACTGAGCTGGTTGCCCTGCCCTAGAGCTATTTGGCCAGCCCTAGGACAAGGATTTAAACAGAAAATGGAAAGGATCATTAATGTTAGGAATATGGTCCAATAATATTCTTTACTTTCACATGTGAAACATTAATATATTATTATGAGTAAATGTTAGAGTATCTCTAGTATAAGATTGTTTGAAATCTGGTTTTGGAACAGAGAAGATAAGATTTTATCCTTTACAATCCCGCTATGCCTGTACTGGATTCACAGTAGGTGATTTGAGACTGACAGCTTATTGATGGGTTGATTTGTTTTTATTTCTGTGCAGGTTATGGGCAAGTTGATGAGACCCTTATGGAAAAAGCAATAGAAGTCCTGGAACGTCAATGCCATGAAAATATGAAACATGCTATTGAGACAGAAGAAGGGCTAGGCATAGAATATGATGAAGATGTCATCTGTGATGTGTGTCGATCTCCAGACAGTGAAGAAGGGAATGATATGGTATTCTGTGATAAGTGTAACATCTGTGTTCATCAGGTTAGTGAGTAGTGGAGACTGCCACCTCCTCATGGTCAGCCTTTTTAAAGTTTAATGATGCTCTCCATTATCCACAGCACTTTGTGTTTAAGGATAAAAATAAACACTTACCTGGATGTTCTCCATTGTGGCCTCTACAAATAGTACTTAAGGTCCTTGAGTTGTCTTACCTATTAACTTTACCCTCAGAAGGCTAAACCAAGGTCTTTAATATATCATTTCATGCCTAGACCATGAGGAGTACCTTGTTCAATTCCTCCTTGGAGGTTTCTATACTGCCTGCCAGGGAGTCTCTCTTCTACCTTAGAATCCTTGTGATATCATCAAGTTACATTCATGGACAGATAAAAGACCAGACTTTATCTTGGTACTCAGAACCTTTCTCCCTCTCTAAATGTGATACTCCCAGGAAGCTAAGTCCACTCCACTTTCAGAGATCACAGAATTTTAAGACTTAAAATGACTGTCATTTAGTTCTACACATGATACCAGGAATAGTTAAATTTATTCAAGCTAGACACTTGTAATTCCACGTAGCATCCTGACCTTTAATTATGATGATGATTATACCAGGCATGGTGGTACACATGTAATCCCAGTGCTCAGAATACTGAGGTAGGAGGATCTGTTAGTTTGAGCCCAACCTAGGCTATATGATGAGGTCCAGGCCAGCCTAAACTACAGTTACAGCCTGTCTCAAAATGATGATGCTGATTATGTCAACACTCCTTTCAACTCTTGTCTTTCCCCTTCCATAAGCCCTATGTTCCAACAAAATATTTAAGGTGCAGTGTTAAATATTGCTGATACTGTCCTGTATACATATTTCAGTCATCTCCCAATTACACTGCTCTATGTATTTTAGCCATCTCTCAATTTCAGGATGTCTTTTCCTATCTCCAGCTATCAAAAATTTTCATACCTTCCCCCCTTTAGTTCAAATCTTTTCTTGACCTCCCCTATCCTTATCTTATAATAGATGATCAAAGTGTATGTTGAGTGTTTAATTTTTTAAAATGTAGTACAATGTATTTCTTTTTTGGCGGAACTGGGAATTGAAGTCAGGCCCTTGCGCTTGCCTGGCAAATGCTTATTCTACTAAGCCATCTCCCAAGCCCCAGTATATTGCTATTGATCCTCCTCAAAATACTCCTACTGTCTTTAGACACACACACCATTCTTGACACCTTCTGAAACAATTCTAAAAGTCTTTTTTTTCATTAGTGTCTTCAGAAGAAGGCATGATCAGAAAAGTACTAAATTCTGCTCCCAACTGCAATCCAATAAAAAGGTAGGGTTGTAAAAAAAGCCACTACAGTGTGTCCTCATTCACCATATTTATCAGATCTGACACTGTTCAACTTCTGGCTTGTCCCCAAAGTCAAAATGACCATAAAGGTAAACATTTTCAGTCAGTTCAAGACATAACAGCCACAATAGTATACCTAAGGACAAGAAAGAAGAGTTCCAAAACTGCTTCAGAAATTGACAAAAATAATGGGATGTTTTCAAAAGGGAAGTGTTTTGAAGTAGATTATGATGGTCTTTTATTGTAATAAAATTTTTAACATGACATTCCTCGTAATTTTCACTCTTCTTAACCTGTTGTATTCCATTCATATCAGTAATTTATCCAACACCATCCATGAGCCAGAACTATGCTGAGGATAGTTAGTGCTGAAAAGATAGATATGTGTCTGTCCTCAGGAAAAGCATAGTATGGTTTAAAGACTGTAAAGAAAGTTCCAATTTAGCCAGGTGCTTTTATAGATACAACTTCATGTTGCTTAAATATTGCTTAGGAGGGACAAGGTCAAAAATAACTCTAGGAAATGGCATCAAAGCTAAATCTCAGTGACTGAAAGGTGATATGAAACAGTAAGGTATATTCAGGAGATGGAGAGTATATTAATAGGGGTAATGATAGTGGACAAAGTATGTTGGAGGCTGTTCTGTGTACTTCAGAAATATGGAATATGGAAAGAAGGATTCAGGGTAGAAAAGGGCCCAAAAAACACATGTGGCTGGACATGGTGATGCACACCTGTAATCCCAGCATTTGGGAGGCTGAGGCAGAAGCATTGCCATGAGTTTGAGGCTGGCCTAGACTATATACTAAGACTCTGTCACAGAAAACACAAAAACCACCTGCCTCCAAAAAAAAAAAAAAACCACATGAAGTACTTACTCTCTGATAAACAAAAACTTTTATGCTGTAATACTGAAAGATACCATATCATTTCTATTTTAGAAAGTTAATTCTGGCTAAAATATAGGAGATAGAGAGCAATAAGGCCTAACTCTCAATTGCTTAGGCCATCTAACCCTCTAGATATAGACTATATTGAGAATTTTCTGTGTTTACTTGTATCCTTTAAAATAGGGAAGTTTGAAATTTTATCTTCATTCCACCAGTTATTGACATATGCATCACATTTTCTGTGAGGACAGAAAATCTTTCCCATTTAACTGTGAACTTGAGCATCTGATGATACAGACACATAGCACTTTTTATGCAATTCCAAAATTCCAAAGCTCTGCCCACTACACTGCATGTGTATGGAGGGGTGGAGTACTGGAGATCAAATTCAGGGGCATCATACCATTGAGCTACATCTACAGCCCTTTTTTATTTTTTGAAGCAGAGTCTCATTAAGTTGCCCAATATGGCCTGAATTCATAGCTCTACTGCCCCATTGCTGGGATTGGGGCATGTACCTTCAGGCCTGGTAAAACATATTTCATGCAAGAACTGATTTATGGATGATACTAAATTTTACCCAATATGAGGTAAATTTATAATCTTTGTCCAATTTTCTGTAAATATATATTTGTGAAATAAATATTAATTTATTCAATTATGAAGTCCTACTTGGGCTTAAATACTATACCATGTTGTATATACAGTATTACAAGGCAAAAATATTTCCTAAGTTTTGAACAATTGTGAACTTTCAGGGCCAGGGAGATATATCAGTAGAATAAGAGCTTGCCTGGCAAGCACAGGGTCCTGAGTTCAATTCCCAGTACCTCAAAATATAAAAATTGTGAACTTTGTTTCTCACTTATAGGAGTGTCAAATAAATAATTGTGGATCTGCAGTAAGCTTAAATGGAATAGAACAAAAGGTCATTTGAATATATTTTCTGTATTTTTCCTTTATAGCTAGGACAAAATATTAAGGGATTCTTTTTAGATTCTTTGACTAGTAAAATTAAATTTAGCATAATAATTGTCCCTAAAAGCACTTGTACAAGTTCACTTGTATCCTGAACAGCTTCTCAGGGTAGAGCTCCCTCTGTTGGCTGAAAAATAATTTAAAATGATTTGGAAGATTTGGTTTACTCCCTAACAAAATGTGAACATAGTGACAATCTATTTATTAAACATAATTTTTATCTCCATAAAACGTAGTGTGTATTCCTCAGTAACAAAAGTACACTCGCTGTCAGTACTTCAGAAGACAGATGTTTCTCTGTAAAGTGCATTTTAGTATTTAACTTGAATTCTTTTCCAAGAAAGACCACCAGGCATGATAATGCATGCACATCTGTACTCCTAGCACATAAGAGGATCACAGAGTTCAAGGCCATCCTGGGCCACATTAGTGAGTTGAAGTCTAGCCTGTACTACATAGTAAAACTGTGTGTCCCCCAGAAAGACCATTCCATATCCCTTTATGTGTACCTTTTTTCTCCTTTTTAAAATCAATAGTAAGCAGTCAGATTAAGATTGAAATTAATTTATCTAAAGATACATTAAGATAGAAGTTAATTTGCCTAAAGATATATACTTCAGTTTTTATATCTGTTGTGAATATAGTACTTGATACTAAGTTGTTTAGCCTCCAGTGCCTATGTGCTTTTTCTCAAGAGAATCAACCATCTTCATCCTTTTGTGATCCATGAAAGTTAAGAAACATTGCTACGAAGTTCAAGCTTTTTATGATTTTATGCCCCCAAGCAAATCCACAAATGGCTCAGTAAATTATTTTCTGCCCATAGAATCACCAGTTGATAAAGCCTCTTCCTAGAAGAGGACCCTGGCCTCTCTTCTGCCAGTTAGAAAGTGGTTCTATTTTCAAGAAAAAGCTTTATGGCAAACATTATTGGCTTTAGAGAAAGGAATCCTTCATAAATTAGATCCCTTATAAAATGATGCCCTACTATTATGAAAACACCTAGTTGGAGTTCTGCTTGGATTCCTGAGCTAAATTAACTAGTTCACCAAACTACTTACTAGAGCTCAGCCTAAAGGATATTGCAGGTAAATTGATAAAAGTGCTATCCTCAGTGACCTTACCGTCTCACTGAGCCACAGCACAGTAGAAGTGGAGAAAAAGGGTACATGACTGTAAACTTGGAATGTCAGGTAATGGGGCAAACAAAGGGGCTGGTATTCTTGGAGGGGCCCAGAGTCTGAGCCAGGTATGGAAGAAGGGTCTTGACTGTGCAAAGAGGAGTTGACCATGTAGATAGAGCAAAGGACTCTGCCTGGCTATTGATGGCAAACATGTTAGAACTCTCAGTAATAATAAACAGTCTACTATGGTACATGTGCTGTAGGTTCACCACCACCGGCCTAGACAGACACATGAATATGAGACAGAATGGTCGATTATGGAGAAGCTTAATGGGGGAACCTAGTTAGGTGTATTTGGGTATGGTGTGGTTTGGGAAACAAATAGGTGTGAGGAGCCACAGATAGAGGATCAGGGCCAGCAAACTTTTTAAAGGTCCAGACAGTAAATAGTTCAGAATTTACCAGCAACATGTTATGTTTATTACATATGCTTTTTTTCTTAGAATCATTCAAACATGTGAAATTTATTCTTAGTTTGTTATCCTTATAAAACAGGCATCACATAATAGCAAAAACCTGAGTGAGAGACAGGTGATAAAATTCCTGGAGGGTTCTGTTGCTATGCAATGGTATGAAATCTTTGTTTTAGTGAGAAGGATGTAGTAGTCAGAGGAGGAGTTAAAGGTGTGGAGGAGGAAAGAGAATTTAGAAATAGCTCAATCCAGACATGATGAGATCTCAAATGGGACTAGCAGTGAAGGGTGGGAATGGAGAAGCAGGTCAGAGTCACTGGCGCTTTTTTTTTTTTTTCTTATTTATTTTTTTTTTTTGCAGAACCAGGGATTGAATTCAGGCCCTTGCACTTGCCAGGCAAGCGCTTATTCTACTGAGCCATCTCCCTGGCCTCATCTGGCACTTTCTATAGGAAGGAATGGCCAACCCCAGGACCAGTGGATATAGGCATGTGAATCTAGGAGTTTGGTCTGTAAGATGGGAAGTATGGCAGGATATAGAAAGAAGGAGTTTGGAAAAAGTAGGTTCCAGTGAGGAAGGATGTTGTCACAACTTAATCTGATCGGAAGGTTAAACCCCTGGGGCCTGCTGAGATTTTTTTTAAGCTGCCATGTTGAATCTCACTAGCAGAGGGTGCCACGCCACATGAGTACCTAGTTGTCCCCTAGGCTTAGTATAAAATAGTAATAATAATGAGAAAAAGATATGTAAAATTGGAGAAAGAGAAAAAAAGAGTCCAGAATGCTTGCCAAAAGAATGTTTCACCTTTCCCAGTTATTCACTTTTCAAATTCTCCAAAAATTTTAAGCAACTTCCAGAATTCATTATGGATTATTGTGATCAATGTAATACTAATACTCAGTTTTCATTCACCAGTGCCTTTTCTTAGACCCAAGAACATAATTGCTATAACTGAGTGGTTTTTATACACCAGGCATTCTTAGGCTCTATAAATATTAGTTTATTTGCTCCTCAAAGTTTCATTAGTTTTTTAGGTTTTTCTTTTTGTCACAATAATACATACCATGTAGAAACTATTTGATAAGTGTTTTGCTGACAAATTATAATCTATAAATATTGTAGAAGCTTTAGAAACAGGCAAAGAAAAATACCTTTAATCCCAACTCTTTGAGAATATGTCCTTCCGGTCTTGTACTATAAAAAGTCAGTTTTCATAGACACATGTTCACATGATAGAATTTGCTTTTCTGAGTGTTGTAAAATTTCCAAATACTAGATATAAACTTGTCTTTACTTTTGCCTTTCTTCCAAAAACTGAATACTGAGTTGTTAATCAGAACAAGAATTGACTCTGGTGCAAAGATGCTGACCATTCTTCCTTTTTCTCCTCATGCTTCCAGGCCTGCTATGGCATTTTAAAGGTCCCAGAAGGCAGTTGGCTCTGTCGCTCCTGTGTTGTGGGCATTGAGCCAAAGTGTCTGTTGTGTCCAAAGAAAGGTGGAGCCATGAAGACCAACAGGACTGGAACTAAATGGGTTCATGTCAGCTGTGCACTGTGGATTCCAGAGGTGAGAAATCATCTAAGCCTAAAGCCATTAGCTCTAGGGTGTCCTTGTCCTTCATTCCTACAGCATTCAGAGTGACTTGGGCTTACCATGGAGATGCTTTATGGTCACTTTTCTTTCCAAGGTAATACTTGCACTTGAACCTCGTTTATTGTTTATTTTTTATTTCTTGTATTTAAGACAAGGTGTACAGGGTCTCACTACGTAGATCAGACTCGTAGTGATTGTTTATTTTTTATTTCTTGTATTTAGGACAAGGTGTACAGGGTCTCACTATGTAGATCAGACTCGTAGTGATCCTCCCAAATATAGACTCCCAAGTGCTGGTATTACAGGCGCATGCCACCAATCACCATCTCAGCACACCCTGGAGGCAGGGGATGAAAATAAGCCATATTATATGTGTGTACTAATATGCCAAAATTAATCATTTTATTCTTTATTATTAATATGCACTAATGAAAAATACCTGTAGTCATAGTACAGCACCCCAGAAGGATTCTTCATATCCACTTCCTTGTCCCTATACCTGAAGTTAACCACCATTTTTATTTATATTACTATAAATATATTTCACCAGCAGGCATGGTGGCTCATGCCTATAATCCTACCACTCTTGAGGGTAGGGAGGGGCACTGAGGCAAGAAAATTGCCTTGATTTCAAGACAAGCCTAGGCTGCTTAGTAAATCCAAGGCTGGGCTAGATTACATAGTGAGACCCTGTCTCAAAAAAAAAGTTGCTGTTTTTTAAACTTCATGTAGGGGCCAGGGAGATGGCTTAGTGGAATAAGCACTTCCCTGGCAGGCGCAAGGGTCTGAGTTCAGTCCCCAGTTCTGCCAAAATAAATAAATAAACAAACAAACTTCATGTAAATTAATTTGTAAGTACTTTTTTTGTCTGACTAACGGTCCATGTTAAGGTGTGTATTAATAGTTCATTTCAATGGATGTATACAGAGCTCGGTGATAGTGTGCTTGCTTAACATGCATAAGGACCCTTGTTTGATCTCAAGCACCATAAAAATAGCCCATACTTTTCTTTTCTGGGTAGTATTCCACTGTTTATATATGCTATGTTTTATTTACCAATTGTGCTTTGACAAACATTTTCAATTCTAGGGTTATTACAAATAAAATTATTAAAAGCTTTTTTAGGGCCGGGGAAATGGCTCAGTGGAATAAGTGCTTCCCTGGCAAGCACAAGGGCCTGAATTCAATCCCTGGTTCTGCCAAAAAAAAAAAAAAAAAAAAAAGCTTTTTTAACCTACTATGACTTTTTGTCCCTTATTCTTTGAAGATATTTTCTATAGAGTTTAGATTCAACATTTGCCTAAGACCTTTATTCAAAACTTTTCCTCATTGTCTAACCTAGTCCTTCAGTTGCTGTTATTTCTTCAGGGACTATGTAGGTACTAACTTCATTTAAAAAGCACTTTCAATGCTCTGGTTTCTCTTCAGTTTGTATAAATCTTTCACTTTTTTTTAAAAAAGCACTTTCAGATATTTCTTCTTACCTACTGTAACTGCCTGCCTCTTTACTTTTGTTTTTTTCATTTCTTTTCTAGCTGTTGTGGTAGCCCTCCTGTGTAAGCTAGCAAATTAGTTAGGCAGAGTAGCTGAATGACAACAGAGGCTACAGAATTAGTTAATAGAGAGCTGACAACACTACACTGATAATTTATTGCTCTTTAAATTTTCCTTGTATTTAAGCCAACGGTAGGGATGCATGCCTATAATTCTAGTCCTATAGGAGCCTGATGCACAAGGACCACAAGTTTAAGCCCAGCGTGTGCAATTTAGGCTGTATCTCAAAGTAAAAGAATATGAAGGGACTAGGGAATGTAGCTTGGTGAGAAGACCCCAAACTCAATGCATATTTGTTTTTATCCTTAGGTGATTAAACAAAATAGCAAATCAGGTGGCACCATTTCTAATGTACAACAGAGGCTAGATTTTTTTTTGAGGGGAGAAGGATAGGGAGTTTGAGACAAGATCTCATTTTGTAGCACAGACTGGCCTTGAACTCTCTTATGTTGCCAACCTGACCTTGAATTCACAGTGCTCCTCCTGCCTCAGCCTCCCAAGTGCTCAGATTACAGGCATGTGCCACCACACCAGGCTGATTCTGTGAATTTTAATTCATTTCCCTTGTAACTTTCTTTGACAGATGTCTTTGAGTCATTAAGATAAACATGCCTTGTCTCCTCTTATATAGGAATCCTTTACATTACTGACTTAGCTGTGGCTGAGGACATATTTCACTTATTCTTGATACCATATTAACCTTGAAAGGTGTGGCTTTCCTTGTTGTTTTCATGTTTGGAGCTTCACATGACATTATGTATGGTTTTAGAAGGTACTTATTTCATACCTCAGTGCCTCTGCCTTATGGTGTTCTTTTACTTGTAGGTCAGAATTGCTTGTCCTGAGAGGATGGAACCAGTCACAAAGCTGTCACACATCCCACCTAGTAGGTGGGCCTTAGTTTGCAGCCTGTGCAAGTTGAAGACAGGGGCTTGTATTCAGGTAAGTCCCCATGAGAAATTGTGGAGTGAGCTGAAACCACATTGACCAAACTCTCTGTAATATCCTCTTAACCAAAAAATAATTCAAAAGACTACCCATTCATGCTTAGAACTCTGACATTGCACAGGCCATTTCTAGAAATTCCTTTTCTGGATGTTGCCTCTGAACTGTTCAGTTTATTTTCTTAAATATTCATGACAATTTATGTGGACAGTGGTATTATGTGACCGTAGTCTCAGCTACTCAAAGAGGCTGAAACAGAAGAATCAGTTGAGCCCTGGAGTTCAAAGTCAGCTTAGGAACTCAGCCCTGTCTCAAAAAATATTCATAGGAGCAATTCACTGTAGAATTCTGCCTACTCATCTAGAGCAGCTGTCATCTCTCTCTTCTTCCCTCCCCATCTTCAAATAAACTGTTTTATTTTTAAAAATATTCATAGTGGCAGTTAATCTCCATCCATTGCTGTCACAAGTGATAAATTAACTGATCTCTAAAGCCAGATGATACCACACTGACTGGAAGGAAGCTATAATTCTAAATCAAGCAGCCATGTTCTTCTTTAGCACACCCATGAATTGTAAATAGATTTAGGACCCAAGACTGTTTGATGGATAGCTCTGTTTCTGGGCTCTTGCTGGATTAACAGTTCTAGTAGGGAAAAGTACATTTAGAAGGGTAAGTTCTTATAGCTAGTTTTGAAAGCCATTCTTGGCACATTTATTGTGGATGGTAGTGCAAATAAAGTTTTCTGGAACACATAGGGCACAGGAATTAAACTGCTTAAAGTAGAAGTAATAGCTGGTATGGTACCCAGTAATAATAGCTGGAAGGGAAGGGGATATGTAGGTAAGACTGGGAAAGGCCAATTACCTTCAGAAAAGACACAAAAGTTGGCTCTTCATAACCTCACTTTCCATAATCTCACTTTCTTTTATGTATGATACTGGGGATAAAACTCAGTGCCTTCACATTGAGCTACATCCCAGCCCTTTTATATTTTTATTTTGAGACAGAGTCTTGCTAAATTACTAAGTTTTCCAGGCTAAGTTTGAACTTGTCATCCTCCTGCTTCAGCCTCCAAGAGTGCTGGGATTACAGGCATATGTACCACTACACTCAGCTTCACTTCACTTTCTAGTCTAAACTTTATGAAATGTGGTGGCTCTGCTGCCAAAAGAAATAAAAACTTCACCTTCTAATCCTCAGACCTCTTGCATGTCAGCTGCAGGCTGGATGGAATTTGATTTGGCCACTGTTCTTCACAGAAAAGGGGCCATATTAGTGTCATAGCCTAGGCCAATGGCTCTAGATGTTTTTGTGAAGTTCTTTGCTCTCTGGCATAAAAACATGTTTCATGTTCTTTGACAAAATCAGTCCCTTGATTTTCATAAAT
>PVKA01004640.1:78036-97476 GCA_004027165.1 Ctenomys sociabilis
TGGTACTTTAACTATTATAAAGGAAGACTGCTCCCCTGGAGTTTACTACTAATGGTTAGAAATTCTCTCCTGGCTGCTCCCCCTATGTGAACCCCTTGAGGACTAAGATTGTGCATCATTCTTCTGTGAATATCCCCTGGTATGAAGTAGATTGCCTGCCCATCAATAATACTGTTAGTATTTACAGAATAAATACTATATATCCATTTTATTATACCATAGATAAGTTTGTAATATACATTTTGCCCACAAAAATTAAAATGTTTTCCATGTTTTTATAATTACTAATCATGTTATGATTATACATTGAATTTGTAACCAGTAATTTATTTTCTTCATTGTGATACTTGTGATATTTTCCTTAGATTTTTTCTGTCTTAGGGCATTACTTTTACACAGATTAGTACTTCACAATATGACTATGATGAGGGAAAATACTGGCCATGACTTTTAACAAACCTGTGTTTGCATTAGTGCTGTGTCACCACATTCTACATTCTATTATAGTTTTTGGTTTTTTTTTTTTTTTTTTTTTTTTTTTTTTTTTTTTTTTTTTTTTTTTTTTTTTTTTTTTTTTTTTTTTTTTTTTTTTTTTTTGGCAGAACCAGGGATTGAACTCACATCCTTGCACTTGCCAGGGAAGCACTTATTCCACTGAGCCATCTCCCTGGCCTCTATTATAGTTATTTGTGAATTTATCTTCCCTAGTAACTTAGCTCATACTGTTTCATCCTTAGGTTCCCCCTTAGCATTCCAGGGTAGACATGGTAGGCAGACAAATATTAGATTTAGTAAAAGTGGATAATGAATAAACAAATAGATAGATGGTACATTATGTATATGTGCTGCCGAAGCAAGCACGAGATGGTACATTATGGAGGCAGTTTCTTACCTAGTTTTTATTTTCATTGCTTAAAGTTTAGATTCTTCATTTTATAAAGATCTTCTCAAATAGACACTGCTTAAACCTTGTTCATATGTGGTGCTAGAATCCATCCCAGGGCTTCATGTATGCTAGGCAAGCCCAGTGAGTTACACTTCCAGCCTTTGATTATAAAGAATTACAATTTATTGTAATATTTATGCCTAATTATATACAAGGTTTGGGTCTGTTGACAAAATAATGGAAAACCTTGTACCATCAAATTTACAATTTAATTGGAAAAGTAGCTATTAAACAATAAATATTAAATGTCATTTTAAGGGTGATAAATGCTATGGAAAGCAAAAATGTGTTGAATACAGTGACCATTTTGAACTTATGTTTGTGCTGTCTCCTCTCTTCTGGCAGTGGGAATATTGACTGGCCAAGGATAGAACCTAACACCAGCTAATACCAACAGCTTCCATGTCTGGGATCTAAAACCAGTCACAGAGGTTTCTGATAACGCTGGAGCAAATCTTAAAGTCTGAATTCAAATCAGGTTTACCAAGAAGCCCTAGACTTTTACCTAGGCTCTGGTCATAGTATCTCTAATGGTCAGATATTTAGAATCCTGTTGGGTCCTTCTGTATCTTTTATGTTCAACCCCCATTAATCCTAGATCTAGATGTTTTGGACCTGAGAGGAAATTAAAAATGGTTAAGAATGTAGCCTTGGGGCTGGTCAAATAGCTCAGTAGAATAAGCACTTGCCTAGCAAGTGTAAGAGCCTGAGTTCAATCCCCAGTTCTGCAAAAAAAGAACCTAGCCTTAAAAGTCAGATTATGGCCATTGGACCCAGACTTCTAAGATTCAAACCCTAGTTCTACCCCTGTTTATATATCCATGCATGGAGACACTAATAGTACCCACTTAGAAATAGTAAAGAGCTTAGCACGGTGTCTAGCAGTATTAATGATATTAATAGTAGTGGTTGTTTTTACTGTTCATATTATTGTTTCCTAGAGCAAATCTGACTTAGATTTTGGAAAGCCCTAGTATTCATCCAGCCACATCATATAAAATAAAGCCAGGCATAGTGGCACATGCCTGTAATCCCAGCCTTAATCTGAAGGCACAGCGGCACAATGCCTGTAATCTAAAGTCTTAGGCAGGAGGATCATTCCAAGTTCAAGACTTGGAATGTAAGATCAGGGCCAACCTGAACTTCATATCAAGACCCTGTCTCAGAAAGACAAAAAATAATAATAATCAAACCAGGGACAAAGCTCAGTAGCACAGCATTTGCCTGGCAAGTGTGAGATCCTGAGTTTGATTCCTGGTACCAAAATAAAAATAAAATAATCAAACATTTGCATAAACAGCAGACAGGTGGAAATCAGTCCAAGATCTTGTAATACTGTTAGGCTAATACAAGTTTGATTGTAAGAAAAATGAATTTTTTAAAAGAAAATGAAATCTGAAGCAAGTGGAAAATTGTTAAGAAACAAGTACACTGGCTCAGTGATTATTAAAGGTAGGATAGTGGGGGGGAGGCTTAGCACTCCCAAGAAGAGGGATAGCACTCCCAAGAAGAGGGAGAGTCTTGAATATTTTTCTCTCATATTTCAAATTTTATCAGTACAAACTGTTCTTGTTTTGAGACAGTTCTCATCTTTGCTTTTAGGAGATCATAGTATGTTATGGGAAGCCAGATAAAAATACATGAAAAGCTCCCTAATACTGCAGTGACTTCTGCTCTCAGATCTCAGACCATTAGGGATGACTGATCAGAGAGTGGGTGGTCATTTTGGTGCCGATTAAGGGTACAGTGGCTAGAATGTGTTTTGTAACCTGTCTTAAACCATTTATGACATTATTGCTGTCATCAAGTTTGGTGTTGTTGGTGATGGTGGTGGGTTTTTTGTTGTTTTGGGTTTTTTTGAGACAGGCTGGCCTTGAACTGTCAGTAATCCTTCTGCCTCAGCACCAGGGGTCAAATTTAGGACATTGCACTTGCCTGGCAGACGCTTATGCCACTGAGCTCTATCCCTGGCTCCCTGTCACCAGGTTTTTAACAAATTTCTCTGATAATAACCATTGTCTGGATGGATTATTAAGAATGAAGGGTAACAAAATAGACATTATCCTTTGGCATGACAAGAGCTGCTGAGAACAGGTACCCTATGTTGCTCATTTGTGAAGAAGACACAATATTTTGTTTCATAACAGCACAATATCTCTCTCTCTCTTCTTTCTTTCTTTCCTTTTTTTTTTTTTTTGCAGAACTGAGAAATTGAACTCAGGCCCTTGCGCTTGCCAAGGAAGCACTTATTCCACTGAGCCATCTCCCCAGCCCAATAGCTCTTTAAAGAGAAAAAGAAATATATTTTTTTCTGTATTTAGGACAGGGTCTACAGGGTCTCACTATGTAAATCAGACTCATAGTGATTCTCCTGTTTTCAGCCTCCCTAGTGTTGGGATTGCCAGCATGTGCCACCACACCTACTCTCAATCACCATCTCAATGTGCCCCAGGGGCGGGGACAGCACAGCACTGCAAACCCCAGCCACCGTGCTCTGCCTAAGCAGGCACTTTAGTCCACTGGAAAAAGAAATATCTTAATTCATAGATCAGTTTCTGATATCCTCCAAAATTTTTATTCCATGCACCCTATCTGATGACATCCCTATCCCAACAGAAACTCCTTACAAATTTGGATGTATAAGAATAGTATTTTAGGTACAAGTGTTTTTAAAACTCTGTCCTCTTTACAATTTCTGAAGAATATATAAAAATTTAATTCCCCTTTAGAAATAAATAAAACACGGCCAGGCGTGGTGGCACATGCCTGTAATCCCAGCACTCGGGAGGCTGAGGCAGGAGGATTGTCGTGAGTTCGAGACCAGCCTGAGCTACAAAGTGAGCTTAAGGCCAGCCTGAACTGCATAGTGAGACCCTGTCTCAAAAAGACAAAAAAAAAAAAAAATAGAAATAAATAAAACACAATGAATTACTACTTCATACCTACTGGGGTGGCAATTATAAGAAAGGAAAACAATAATAATTGTTGACAGGGCTAGTGATATAGCACAAGGGCCAAAGTTGTATCCCTGGCATCACATGCCATGCCAGCCCCACCCCTGGGCATGCTGAGCCAGGCAGTGGAGTCCAGGCATGGTGGCATACACTTGTAATCACAGCACTAGGGAGGCACAAATCAGGAGGATCACTATGAGTCCGAGCTGCATAGTGAGACCCTACACAAAAAAAAATCTAAACAAAATAATTGTTGACAAAGGTATAGAGAAATTGGAATCTTTGTGCATTGCCAATGAAAATGAGAAATGATGTAGCTGTTGTGAAAAATAGCTTGGCAATTTCTGGAAACATTCAACATGAAGCTCCCTTTTGATCCAGTTTTTCTGCCCTTAGATTCAATAATTCACTGGAAGGACTCTTAAGAATGCCGAAAAGCCATTATACTCACAATTGCTATTTTATTATAGTAAAAGTATACAGATTTAAAATCAGCCAAGAAGCCAGGCATTAGAGAATCCCAGTACTAAGGAGACTGAGGTAGGAGGATTGCCATGAGTTGAAGAACATTCTAGGCTACATAGTAAGTTCAAGATCAGCCTGAACTACATAGTGAGACCTTGTCTCAAAATGAATAAACTAATAAAATCAGCCAAGGAGCATACCAATAATCTCAGCTACTGAGGAGGCTGAGGCAGGAAGATAGCAAGTTCAAGAATAGCCTGGACAATTTATATTCTATCTCAAAATAAAAAAAAATTTAAAGGGCTGGAGGTATAGCTCAGTGATAGGGCATTCATCTAGCATGCATGAACCCATTTAGTCTCCAGAACAAAAAAAAAAATCAGCCAAGGACAGAGACACATAGGAAAGACCAAAAGTTTAGCTTTCATTCCTCCTCTCCCAGGGGTGCTGTGCAAATTATTTATTCCTCTTGGCAACAGTGCACAGTGATACACCAGAGAATTGTTAACCAAGAAAATTCAATCAAACCTTGGTATCAGGCATGTTACTGGAAGTTAACCATATAAACACAGATGATCTTCCACGTGGCTTGCCTGAATCTCACATTCCTCCAAATATCAGACTGCTACCTCAAGGTTCAAAGCTCCCGCTATAAATCACATTATTAATATATACTAATTGACTTGGCTCAAGGCCTTCAACTAAACAAAGATAACTCCTTTGGGAAGCACATTCTAAGGACTTAGAAGTTATCTCTCAGGAGCTGGAGTCAAAAGGCCAACCTTTCTTTAGACAAGATTAATCCTTTACTGCACAATGCTTGAGAGAAATGGAAATGTACATATATTTTAAAAACCTCCACAAAGTTTCATAGCACCATTATTTCACAATAAATTCCAAGTTAAAAACACCCAAATGTCCATCAGCTCATGACCGGATAAGTATATGGGTATAGCTATGCAGTGGAATAATTTCTTTGGCCATAAGCAGATTGAAGTTATACTTGCTGAAACACAAAAGAATATTAAAAGCAGGCTAGGTGAAAGAAAGCCACATCTTATATGAGTCCACTTACATGAAATGTTCAGAAAGGACAAATCTATAAAGACAGAGAATTGATTAGTTGTTTACTGGGGCCAGGGATGGGAACAAGGAATAATTGTAAATGGCATGAGATTAATTTTTCAGCATGAAAATGTTCAGGAATTAGGTAGTGGTGATGGCTGCACAACTCTATCCATGTACTAAAAAACATTGGAATGTACATTTATAACTGGCATGTTTTCTGGTATGTAAGTTATGTCTCAGTAAAACTGAGAATTTTTATGTTGTTTTAGTAAATAAATGTGATGGCCACATGGTAACATAGTAAATTGTTTAAAGACACATGTATAAAAGCTGTTTGTAAGAGTGCTACTTGCTTAGCACAGTGAGAACAGTATTACTTCACTTTAATGATTTTTTTGCTTTATTTGATACTACATGCTTATAATACTAGCACATTGGGAGCCAAGGCAGGGAGATTGAGTTTGAGTTTAAGGCCACATTGTGAGTTCAAGGCAAGTCTGAGCTACAGGGCAAGACTGTCTCCAAAAACAAATAAATGGAGGAAAGAAAGGAGAGAGAGGGAAAGGGAAAGAGTTCTTTAAGAGTGGCATAATAGGTAGGGTATGATAGTGCTTCCCTATACTCCTACCACATTTGTTACTGTCCTTTCAGTAGCCTAAGTTTGGAGTACACAAAGAAGATTAGAAGTCATTTCTGCCAGGGGTGTGAAAGTGCACACCTATAATCCCCACACTTGAGAGGCTGAGGCAGGAGGGTTACTTTTAGTGTAAAGCCATCAGAGGCTTTATAGTGAGTTCAAGGCCAGCTTGAAATATATAGGAAGACCCTGTCTCCAAAAAATTGACATAATACCTCCCTGTCACCTTTAGTGGTTACAGTGGAGATAAATGAAATCTATGCAAAGAATTTTGTTTAATATAATGTACCAGATTTACATTTTAGGAAAAGGCAAATGGGTACTGTATTTGGCCTGGTAATATATAGCTCAGTAATATAGTACTTGCCTAGCATATGCAAGTTCACAGGTTTGATCCCCAATACTGCAAAATAGAAAAGAGTAGGTATTTGACTTGCACCAAAACCTGGTTATCATTTTGTTTTTGCCACCATAATATATAAACTTCAGTTATAAATACCACAGAATGTTTTCTGAAACTAGATGGATTTTATGGTACAGTTTTCTAAGACACATTTCATTTTTCATATGAATACCTAATTCTTTTTTATCTGTATTTTCTTCTGAGTTGTCTATGTTTAGGTCTCTACATTGTATAAATTTGATTTGAGAGAGCTTACTACTACCTCCCTATTGCTAGTAGTTTGCTGTGTGTGTGTTTGTGATGGGGTCTTACTGCATATTTCAGGCTGGCCTTGAATTCATTGTGTAGCCTAAGATAGCCTTGAACTCATGGAAATCCTCCTGTCTCAGCCTCTGAAGTGCTGGATTATGGGCATGTGCTACCATGCCCAGGGGTTGTTTATTTTTGAGATTATTTTTACTGTGTTGCCCAGGCTGGCCTCATACTCCTGATCTTCCTGCCCCAACCTCTCAAACAGCTGGAACTACAGCAAACACCACCATTCCCAGCTCTGATAGCAAATTTATGTCACATATTCATCCCCTTGAATAGAAAATCCTTTTGCTTTTTCCTCCCGTATTTACACTTGTTATTAAAGAGTGAACAAATGTTATGCCCAATATTTTTTATCTTTTTGCTAAACAATGCCTCCTACAAAGAAACAAGGAGGTAAAATATATGGAGATAGGAAAGGGATCTAGAGAAGGAAGAACAGACAAAGGAAGACAGGGAAGGAGGAGTAAAAATAATCAAGATGCATACATGCTGTACCAGCCCCAACCCCAAGTGTGCTAAGCAGGCCACCAAGACTGGGCATGGTGGTGTATACTTGTAATCACAGCTCTGAGGATGCTGAAAACAGGATCACTACGAGTCTGAGCTGTGCAGTGAGACCCTTTACCAAATACACAAATTAAATAAAATAATCAAGATGCAATATGTTATACTGCCAACTTCCCAATAACAATGTAATTACTATATATCACACCATTAAAAACATTAAAAATAAGTAATACCTTTTACTACTTGTTTTTAAATGTCTGGCTGTTTCTCAGCCAATTCATAATAAAAGGTACCCAAATAAAACCACATCTAGGATTTTCATCATACCTGTTTTCATAAAGCTTGTCAAGTACATGAAAGTTTGAATCATACAAATTTCAGTGTAATGAAACATGTCCAATAAAACTTGGGGGGCTATTGTAGGAGATGGTGGGTTTTTATCAGTGAAAGAAGTCTAGTATGTTGCCAGGTTACCCCTAAGTTGGGAGTTAGAGGGAATGAAAGTTATAAAATCAGGAACTATAGAAAAAATTCAAGCAACAAGAAATGTGAGGTTAGATTAGACTTGGAATTAAATTCCATCCCTGGAGTTCTTTATCCTGTGAAATTAGCTTAAATGGTCTCTTGCTTTTCTAGAGATCTGATGGTTTCTAGTATTCTTTTAGGTGTAGAATTTCTTAATCTAAGGAAACCTGTCAAGTTACACATTCCTGTGGTCTTTATTCATATTCATAGCCAGTCATTCGCTTTGTGCAGTTACCAAAAACCTAGCACAGGTAATTGAACAAAGTGACAAACACATGCACACTTCCAAGAGTTGATACTTGTCTTTGACCATAAGAATTCTATAACTTATTTAAAAACTAGTCCTCTTGTTACCCTTCTTTTGCTACAGAAGTGTGTAGGTGTTCCCCTGTATTTTCCTTTGGAAAGAAAGCTGTAACATTGTAACTATGACAAAAGGCAATTAAACTTATCAGAGCACAGTTAGTGCAGCTACCATGAACCAAACTCTTATGCTGTGCTTCCCCATAGTCATTGTGTGCTCCATAGTAATGCTAAATAAATGTGTTTAAATATATTAATGCAGAATATTGTAAATTTAGTTTCAAAATGTCTATAATCATACACTCCAATAGAACTTCTTCAATGATGTATGTATCTGTCCAGTATGATTGGAATGTGGCTAGTGTGACTGAGGAGCTAAATTTTTCAAGGTATATAATTTTAATTAATTTTTGTGTTGTGCTGAAGATTGAACCAAGACCTGTGCACATGCTGGGTGCTCTAGTGCTGAACTATATCCCTCAGCCCAATTTTAATTAATTCAAATTTAAATAGCCACTCATGGATAGTTGGCTACCCTGTTGGGTGCTCAGCTCTATAAGAACAATTTCAAGAAGTCAGGTTACTTAGAAATTGGAATTTCTGTGATTTTTTTTTAGAACCTGTGGATACTGTGGCAATAATGCTTTGTTATTATTGTTGTTATTGTTGATCAGGAGTATTTTTTAAGCAACTGCTTATTCAGTAGTTGATCACAATACCAAAATAAATGACATAGCTTTTGTCTATGGCCAGGGATTTGACAATTATTCTATAAGTGCATTGTGAAAAATATTACTGTAGAAGCATATATAGAATGAGATGACAGACTCATAGAAAAGATGGTGTAACTGTGTTACTTAAGAAAATATTCTCACAAAAGCTAAAGGCTTTCAGTGGTTGAGCTGAAACCTTAAAGGAAGAGTCAGACATTTTCTTTTGTTTTTGTTGGGGGGAACAAATTTTGTGAGTTACTTATAAAGCGTTCTTCATGATCAATTTAGAACCAGCCTTCTTCACTTCTTATAAGTTCTATTTAAGCTCAGAGACATAGAGCTTTCCCTAACCCTGATGTCTTGACATACCGCTTTTTTCTTGCAGTGCTCCGTGAAGAGCTGTATCACTGCCTTCCATGTCACCTGTGCTTTTGAGCACAACCTAGAGATTAAGACCACCGTAGACGAGGATGAAGTAAAGTTCAAGGCTTACTGCCTCAAGCATAGCCAAAACAGGCAGAAAACGGGAGATACTGAATACTCCCACCACAGAGCTGCCGAGCAGAGCCAAGCCAAAAGTGAGAAAACCAGCCTAAGGGTACAGAAGCTTAGGGAGCTGGAAGAGGAATTCTATACTTTGATCCAAGTAGAAGATGTGGCAACAGAGCTGGGGATGTCCACACTAGTTGTGGACTTCATCTATAACTACTGGAAACTGAAGCGCAAAAGCAACTTCAACAAGCCATTATTTCCTCCAGAGAAGGATGACAAAAATACCCTTGTACAGCCAAAAGAGGAAAACATTCACACTCGCATGCAAATGTTTATGCACCTGCGGCAGGACCTGGAAAGGGTAAGGTGGTGGGCTCTGATTAGGAAATAGATCTCATCTGCATAGAAGTAGAGGTCTTATTTCCAGTTACAGCCAGTTCAATTTGGTTTGAGCTTCTGTGTCTCTGATTTTCTTATAATTTTACAGTATCCCCAGACACAGGCCTTTACTTAAATTTTCAGAGACACATTACAGATTAGAGAAGCCTCACATATTACTGTATGAACTATAAATGTAAAATAAGTCTTCATTTGATTTATACTTTATTCCTGTTGAGCCTAGATTGGCTCAGCTATATTATAGTAATATAAACTGCCAGCAGCAGAAAGTAAATTCTGTTTTTCATGTTTGGGACTGTTGACACTTTGGGCTGAATAATTGCTTATTGTGGAATGCTGGCCTTTATTGTAAGGGGCATTATAAAATGTCTAGCAGTATAGCTGGCCTCTGCCCACTAGGTACCAATTATACTGCCTATATCCATCAGTTGTGACAACCAAAGCAATCCCTGGTTGAGAGCCACTGTACCACATAATTAAACTCAAGATATACTTATCTGGGCACTACAAGGGTTCAAAGATAAGTTAGGTGCTATGTTTACCTTGTAGAAATTTATAATTAAGTATATTTATGTAAATGGCTTAATTTTTTGTCTGCTACCAAAATTTGAAAAAGAACCAATGAATTTGGCTCACTTTCAAAATATAAGACAAGGGGCCTGGGAGATGGCTCAGTAGAGTAATCCCTTACAAGAACTCAGACTCACAAGGGTCTGAGTTCAATCCCTGGTTCTGCAAAAAAAAAAAAAAAAAAAAAAAAAAATATATATATATATATATATATATATATATATATATATATGACATACATATATAGCACCTCCTATTACTATTATTCTGAGCATTTTATAAATATTCATTTCATCCCAATATGCTTTGCAAAACTATTTTTCTCATCCTTATTTAGGTGGGGCCAGAAAGTTTGAGTAACTGGTCCGGGTGAGGAGTATGAGAGAGTAAGAACTTTGTACTTATAACTTTGGAAATGTGGCTAAATCAAAAGTATGAGCAAAAAGCCACTTCCAATTTTCCCAGCAAACTTTTATTTTGCTGGTCCATCTTCTGCTGGTCTCATTGGAAAGTTGTAATGTAGCCAGCATTGCTATCATTTGCACTAAGGGACCTAAAGGGAAGGTTGAATTGTTAAACAAGCATTTGGCCTTCCCAGCCTGGCTGTGCACATAAATATTGATCCTATAACACTTCAGGGATAGTAGATTTCAGAAGGCAGCTTTGGAGCACTTTGTGCTGCTGATTGATACAGGAACCATGCCCCCATGATCAACTGTGCTACATGAATTCCTATGGAGTGGCTCTCAGTCTGAGATTCTTGGAGGGTCCTGTCTTCTCTCATCATACCCACCCCTGTCTGATCTTAGTCATCTTCATTTTAGCTAAACAGTTTCACTTGTCAGATTTGCTTAACATGACAAACGTTTCTATTTGCTGGGGATTGGGCTTTCAGGTCCGAAATCTGTGCTACATGATAAGCAGGCGAGAGAAGCTGAAACTATCACAGAGCAAAATACAGGAACAGATCTTCAATTTGCAGGTCCAGCTTCTTAACCAAGAAAGTGTTTCAGGTAAACTGTCTGTTAATATCTGTCTAGCAAATATATAAACTCTGATTGCATCCTTTCTTTAATAACTTAAACTGTTCCACCAAAACATCTTTAAAATTTCTTGTCTTAGTTATTTTCTTGTCCCTGAGACATAAAACCCTACACTTATGTAACACTTAAAGAGGAGAAATTTATTTTGGCTCATAGGTTGTGAAGGTTTCAGGCCATAGCTGGCTAGAAGGCAGGATGACATGGCAGAGGAGGCTTGTTTATGATATAGCAGTCAAGAAACAGAGTGATCAAGGGAGGAGACCATGACCTCAAAGGCCATGACTTCAGTGATCCACCTCCTTTACCAGGCTTTACCTCCCAATATCACATTTAGCTGCAAAAACTCATCAGTAGAATAATCCATTAGTAAGTATCATAACCCCATGATCCAATCACCTCCCAAAAGCCCCACCTATGAACAGATGAGGCTTTGGGGGAACATCTAGTTATAAATCATAACATTCCACACTTGCCTCCAAAAGACTCATGTCTATCTTTAAGAGTTGCCAAAGTCTTAACCATTTTAGCATTGCTAAAAAGTCCAAGTCCAAAATCTCCTCTGAGATTTAAGGCAAACTCTTTGCTGCAAGCCCCTTTAAAAATAAAGTTAAACATTTCCAACATACAAAGGCACAGGATAAGAAAGGAATGAGACCAAAGCAAGACCCAAATCCAGGAGGAGGAAACATTAAACCCTGTAGTGCCTCCTGGCATAGTAGTACATGCCTATAATCCCAGCATGTGAAGGGTTGAGATGAGAAGTACTTCAGCTTTGAGCCTAGCTTAGACTATATAGTGAGTTCAAGGCCAACCTAAACTACATAGTGAGACCCTGTCTCAATGTACATACATATATCCAACAGTTCTATCTCCAGCACCCTAGAAAATACTTGAATGCCAAAGGCTTAAGTGACCCCACCCCTACAGTATTCTCTGTGATAATAGCCCTAATGGCCTCTTTTGGGCTGGCTTTGCTTACTCCTTGTGGCTTTCCTCAGCTATTCCAAATTCCTGGCTTTTCCAACATCCTAGGGTCTCCACTATACTTTTGGCTTCACATTTACAGCTTTGCGCACTGCCTGACCTCAGGTCATCTTCTTGAATCTGAGTGGAAGCCTGGCTGACCTTATAACTCTTCTATTCTGCATGTGCCTACTAAAACTAGCACCAGGTGGATGATGCTAAGGTCTGCCTGCCACCAGGTGGAGTAGTAGCTGAGCCCTTTTGCATTTTGCTGGTGGTTTCAAAGACCTCTAAATTCCTAGATGGCTGAGCACAGTGAACTGAATCCTGGTGAAGCAATTCCCATTCCCTCGATTGCTGCCAGTCTCTGCAGCATGGTACCCTGGGGCTCTCTTCTCAAAGCTGTCTTTCATTTCTTGAATTTGCAAATTCAAGCCCTCAAAAAGCATTGTTGGTTCTTCATGTTCCCCTCAAGATATTTTTCCTATTGTCCTATTCCAATGTACTTGGCTGCTTTTTTTTTTTTTTTTTTTGAAGGAAGGAAAGGTTTATTTAGCTCACAGTTACTGGAGGTTTCAGTCCATACTCAGCTGGCTCCAAGGCAGAGGCACAGGCAGAGAACAACCTTTAATGGTGGTGGCAAAGAGCAAGAGCGCAAGGGAGGAGTAGCAGCACCTCAAACAGCCAACTTCTCTTCCCACCTTGTACTGTAATGCAAATCACCTGCCCCAGGGCGGGCGCAGCATCCACACCTACAATAATCACACACTCCACAAGCCACCCCAAAGACTGCATGAGGCTTTGGGGGGACAACTATACACAAACCATAACATTCCACCCCGAACCCCGAAAGATTCATGCACATCCCTTTGTGCAAAAGCACATCTCTGATAGTTGCCAAAGTCCCAACAGTTTCAGCACTGCTGAAAAGTCCAAGTCCCAAGTCTCCTCCAAGATCCAAAGCAAACTCTCAACTGTGAGCCCCTATGCAAATGAAAACTTAAACACTGGCAACATTCAAAGGCATAAAACAAACATCACCATTCCAAAAGGTACACACAGCAGGATACCAAGCATTGGGACCAACACAATTCCAAAATCTAGCAGGGCAAACATTAAGTCCTCCAGTTCCATGTGGGACATCTGAAGCAATCTGTACCATATTGTGAGCTCCATGTGACTCCTCTTCTAGGGCACTTGTGGTGGTAACTCCTATGACTTCTCTCTTGGGCCGGTTTTTCTCCCTTCTGGCAGTTTCCCTCAGACAATCCATGTTCCTGGATTTTCCAAACTTCTGGGGTTTCCACTGAATAGGCTTCTCTCACAGCTTCACACACTGCCCTCTCAAGGGCACAAGGCTTGGCCTCCCAGGCCTTCTTCTGAAGTCGAGGTGGAAGCCTTCTTAACCTCAGAACATTCTGCATGTGCCTAAAACCATTACCACAGGGATGATACCAAGGTCTGTTGCCAGCTGGAGCAGTAGCCAGGTTTTCCTTTCTCTGACCATAGGGGTCCAGTCCCTGAGTGGCTGAGTACTCTGACCCTGATTCCCAGGAACAAATTCTCCACGCCAGGGCCAGTTCTGGAATGTGGTGCAGGGGACTCAGCAGCTTTCCCCTCAAGGCAAAGTCCCTGACCTTTGCATTGTTCCCTGTTGCCTCCTCCTGTGATGCCCTCAGGCTATCCTTTCCATTCTCAGGCTCCTTCCTGGCAATGGAAATCCTCTCAGCTCCATCTTTGCAGTCCCCAGCTTTATTGGAGTTTCCTTTCTGGCCAAGCTCACATTTTGGCCCATCTTGCTGGGCTCCTTGCTCTTCATTCTCAACATAAATCTGGCTAAAAAGCCCCAGTAACAACTGTACCACTGCCCCAATATTTGGCTGCTTTGAAATATCTTTTGCCAGATTAATCAGTCCACCATGCTTAAACTCACTCTCAGGCAATCTCTGGACATGAACAAAATGCAGACTTTTCTGTCAAGTCAAAACACAAAACAAATGATCCAGAGTCCAACAACCAAAGCAGTCCTTCTTCCCAGCAGAAACTTCCCCCCCTGGTCTTTACAGGTCAGCTTTCTATCAGCCTTCTGGTCTTCTGAATTCTGACCAGAACCTCCCGCACAATACAGCCGAAGCTGTTCCAGCTCTTTGCAAGTAGGCAACATCTCCAAATCTTTCCTATCTCTTCCCATAAGCCATTCCCAGAAGCTTGTAATTCACATGGTCACAGCAACGACCCCACTCCTCCACTACCAAATTCTGTCTTAGTTACTCTTCTCTCATTGCTGGGACAAATACCCGACACCCAAAATGAAGGAAGGAAAGGTTTACATAGCTCACAGTTATTAGAGGTTTCAGTCCATACTCAGCTGGCTACAAGGCAGAGAACAACCTTTAATGGCAGTGGTAAAGAGCCCTTGGCTTCTTTTTAATGCTAATCTTTTCAGCAACCTAGTTCACCTTTGCTCCATCTTTGGAAGCCCCAACTTCACCAGAGCTTCCTTTTTGGCCAAATTCAAAACTTTTTAAATCATTCCACTAGACAGTTCACTCTTGATTCTTAATGTAGAGCTGGCTAAAACCCCAAAAGTACCCAAGCCATAGCTTCCATGTTTGGCTGTCTTGAAATTCCCTTGCCAAGTTAATTAGTCTGCTACCTTTTATCTCAGTCTCCTGCAAAGTCTCTGGCCATGAGCAAAATGCTGCCAGACAATAACACACATGGCCTGGAGTCCAACTGCCAATGGACTCCTTCTTCCAAACTGAAACTTCTTGAACCTGGTCTTTTCCAGCTGCATTACAGCCAACATTCTGATCCTCTGAGCTCCAACTATAATCTCCCATCAAGCTTGGCTCATAACTTTCTAGGGCTCCTGCAATCCAGTTCCAAGGACCACATGGTCAGGTAGCAACAAACCCACTTCTCTGATACCAAAATCTGTTCTTGCTTTCTCATCCCTGAGGCACAATATCCAACACCCACAGTTTAAATGAGGAGAGCTTTATTTTGGTTCATAGTATGTGCATTTAATCCTGTGCAGGCTACAAGGCAGAGCATCATGACAAAGGGGCGTGGCAAAGGAGAGTTGTTTATGGAATGGCAGTCAAAAAATTGTGACTGAAGGAGGAAGAAGGAAGATACTCCTTTTTGGGCCTTATCAGTGACCCATCTCCTCCACCAGGCTTCCCTTTCCAATTTCATACTTAGCTATAAACTCATCAGTAAACTAATTCACTGATAATTATCATGACCCATGATTCAGTCACCTCCCAGAAGCCTCACCTAGACCAGATGAGGCTTTGGGATGACATCTAGATATAAACCATAATAGCTCATTTGCTTCAGTCCAATCTTTATTAACATGGCCCATTTCATTATCAACTCCTGATACATGCAATCCCATAGTAGCATTAGAGGAATTGTAGGTCCAAGACAGATAATCTAGGTCTCAGACAGACATTTGAAGCCATTAGACCAATAAAGTTATTCAATAATTATCAAATTCATTTCAAAATTGATAGGATATAATTTCCAGTTTCCAGAAAATATTTAATTCCAAGATTTCTCATTTTACTAATAATCGTGTTAAATCTTTAGCTAGGATCTAGTTCTTGCATTTTCATTTAATCACTAATACTTGTTGAGCACTTTCTAGAAACTAAGAACTAAGTTAAATGATAGCAGTTCTTTGGGATATTTGTGAGTGTCAAGGACAATGTGACTGACAAAGAAACAAAAAACAACTGGGAAAAGCCCTTGCATGCCAAGGAGATTAGCCTAGACATGACTTCTGATTGCAGGAATCAGGCTTATCATGGCTTACAGTATCTGCAGGTGGCAGGCCATGGCAGATCGAGGGGTGTGGATGTTTAACTTGGACCCTTTGGGAATATGGCCCCTTAGGGCATCTAAGAGCTGGCCTTATTAATTCACATCTCTGTGAGACTCATAATATAATAATGGGCAACATTCAAGTCCATAAGCAAAGTGTTATACTGTTTAGTATAGAAAGACCCATTCTAATTGGTCATAGAGTGACATAGCCCGAAAAATGACTGCCAGTACTCCCCAGGCCAAGTCCATAATCAGCCAGTTGTAGGAGTGTATAGTCAGGAAATTATTTTAGGGAGGGGACATAGCATTGGCAGAAACTACCTACCACTTCTAATACCTGCTACATATTTTCCCCCAGCAAAACTTACATTGTTTCTGTGGGGTTGTATTTGACTTGTTTTAGGAAGACCAGGGGAGAAGGGAGGAAAAGGTATGATATGTCTGCTTGAGAAACAGTATCAGCATCAAAAAAAAAAAAAAAAAAAAAAAGGAAAAAGCCGGGCGTGGTGGCGCATGCCTGTAATCCCAGCACTCGGGAGGCTGAGGCAGGAGGATTGTTGTGAGTTCGAGACCAGCCTGAGCTACAAAGTGAGCTTAAGGCCAGCCTGAACTGTATAGTGAGACCCTGTGTCAAAAAAAAAGACAAAAAAAAAAAAAAGAGAGAGAGAAACAGTATCAGTACTGTGCATAGTTATGCATGCATACACACAAGTAGAGAGAATCTATTTTAAATGAACACTAGTGACTTTTTTTTCAAAAATGAAAGAGGCAGAGATGAGGATGCCGGAGGCAGCACACTAGTCTTTGTGATAATTTTATAGACTGAGAAAGTGCAGGTGAAGAGGTTGGGAGCTATGGAACAACTGAGTTTGTCATCTGTAGCAGTCTAGGCCCTATCCTCTAGGTCAGCTCAGTCCAACTGCTATTTCCATGAGTTATATGCATATCAAAGACCAATGCTTCTTAGATAATTGCTGAGAAGAGTAGATACATTAGACTCTGTATGCTGCTATTAAAATCAGTTGTTAAAATAAATCTTTCTTTTTGATCTCAGGACAACAATTGACAAATGCACTAGAAAGCTCATTGTTTTACCCACCACCAAGAGTTACCTTAAAAATGCCAAAATCAACCCCGGAAGACTGCAGAAACAGCTCCACAGAGGCTGACCACCAACCCTACTCTCCTGGCAGCAGCTCCCCTGGTTCCAATAAAAGGAGCATGCAGGTACCTCCAGAGCCTCTAGAAATGAAAATGAAAACGTTTCTGAGACATCCACTAGAGAGCAAGAGTAACTGTTTTCTGGACAGTCTCAGCCTTTCTCGGAGCGAAGCAAAGGATTCCAGTCCTACTTGGAGAGCTCCATCTTCAGAGTTCTATCATGGACAGTCACTGGGGAAGCCTCTAGCTCTTCAAGCTGCCCTCCATGGACAGTCTTCCATTGGGAATGGGAAAAATCAGCCTAACCCCAAGTTTCCCAAATCTAATGGCCTAGAGGGCAGCTGGTCTGAGAATGTCACACAAAAAGAAAGTTCAAGTGAAATGTTCTGTGACCAGGAGTCCATGCTCAGCTCTCATTTGGCCAGTCAGGGTACCTTTAAAAAATCCACCATGGAACACTTTAGCAGGTCCTTTAAAGAGGCCACCAAAAGATTGGTGAGGACCTCTGAGGATCTTCAATGCTGTGTGAAACCAACCAAGAATATGAGTCCTAAAGAACCTTTCTGGGGTAGGCAGCTTCTTAGGCGGTCTGCAGGGAAAGCTTCGTATCAGGAAAATGATGGCTATTGCCCAGATTTGGAGTTAAGTGATTCAGAAGCTGAAAGTGATGAGAATAAAGAAAAGTCCAGGGCAAGGAAAGATAGCTCAGATAGGGAAACTCCTTCCCATGATTCTAGACGGGATTGTCATGGTAAAAGCAAGACACATCCTCTTTCCCATAGTTCAATGCAAAGGTGATTAACAACTCCCAAAGACAACCCAACCTTTGCCTTTGCCCCATATATTGGGGGAAATCCATACACCAAAAGGATTCTAGCACATATTGGAAGAAATTGCAAGGAAAAGGATGAAAGTTTCCATAATAAATTGGCTTACAGTTTTTGAAAACATTTAAAGTTTTAGTTTTTACAAGCACATTGGAAGAACTACTACAGATTGTTGGGAGGCTGGTTTGTCAAGGCTATTGGGAATTGTTGGGCCCAGAGTATTTATTCAGTAAATACTTTAGGGTACTTTCCATTTATATTAACACTTTAATGAGTCTTTGTATTGAGAGTCTTTGCATTCATTGTTAATAGATTTGCAAGAGACTATGATTACCATACACTAAAACTACTTATCTTTTGCAGCTACAGCATGTGGCTCCTAGAGGGCCTGTCTGTAGAAATTTTCTAACTCCATGGTGTCTTTAAGGGACAGACCAGGAGACAAACACTCTCAGATACTGTCAAACTCACTATCCTCTTCCTTTGCTTTGCACAAGGTTGAGTTGTTTTCACAGTATCATACCTTAACAAGTCAATTGATTACAAGTGTTGAGTGCCTGTTCCTAGACATGTTTGTTGGGGACACAGTTATAACTCACCTAGCTAACAAGCATAAAAAGCTAACTTATGGATAGTGTTTACAAAAGTACAGAAGTACTACTTCCAAGGAAAATGCTTTGATTCTGTTTAGACATTTGTAAGAATCCCAGAGCCTTTCCCAAAGTGAGACCATTTCTGGGATATTTGTACTAGGTCAGGGTTTTGTGTTGTTTTCAAATAAGTTTGACTAAAATAAGTTTGGCTGACAATTTTTGTATACCTGCTTTAATGTTTATAAAGTTTTTATTGAGGTATAATTAAAATATAATAAAGTGCACAGAAGTTAAGTGTTCTTACCTGCTTTAATTTTGAAACAGATTTCTATTGTCAAAATTTGAAAACATGTGTTTAACACATGGATATAATTTAGCTTTGTATCAACTTGAATCTGAGGCAGTTTCCCAAACAAAATGGCTGGAGCCATTTTTCAGAAGTTGTTTATATCCTGTTCCCAAATGATCAGCCTTGATTAATGTCTGGAGTAAGAGAATAATTATGTTTCAAGGGGAGGGGATAAAATATGTCTGCTTCTCATTTAAGAAAGTGGAAAAGGTTACATTTTTTAAAATGGGAAGCAGACTATGTAATTCTCAGCTCTCTTCTTCTTAGCCTTAAATTAATATTCTCTTTCTTCTAGTTTGGGAAAGTATAGTGGAAGTTTTGATACAAAAAGACCATTTCCAATTTTTTTTTTTTTTTTTTTTTTTTTTTTTTT